>JAKTQL010002484.1:70301-118479 GCA_030558815.1 Blastobotrys malaysiensis
CCGCATTTCTCTTGGACTGGATGTACCGCCTATCCGCTACAGGGTTCCAGTCCGCCGCCGAGACGTATACAAACGGTTTCCGGAACTCGCTCACTCGAGCAAATTCCTTAGCCAGCAATACAGCAGACTCTCTATTCAGTCGCTCAAATGCATCCGGCTCCCCGCCCCCAGTCTCGCCTCTTCTCATTGGGTTTTCATAGCCCTTTGGAGCGACCATCTTGACGAGACCACACAGCCCTGACGGACTCAACCCGCCATTAATCACGTTCTTGTACTCCGTATTGCCAAAAATTGTGCCCATGGTATGGACCACGGCATCAGCTCCTTCCAGGTGCTGCGTGTAGGTCGATGGCTCAAATGCATCAGCTTTTCTCCACTTAATCTGGGAGAGCTCAGAGATTGGAATCGATCCGTTGGTTGGAGGGGTGCCAGATTTGGAGATGGAGGTAACCTTCCATCCAGATCTCAGTGCAGCGGCACAGATCTGTCTTCCGAGGAACCCTGTTCCTCCTAGAACTACCATCGACTTCATTTTTGTGGTATTGTGCGTGTCGGGGAGAGGTGCCGGTCAACACCACCTGAAAATTGTCCTCATTATCCACCGCCGTGAGCGGTATCTATCGATTAAAGCACAGTTATCCGTTGTAATACTGGGATGATATTTTAGATATTTTATGTAATCAGCGTGTATTATAGACATACAATGTACACCAGTTTTCACCCGGTATCGGTTAATGAGATTACTGGTGGCCCCATTTTCAACAAGAGGGGATAGATTATGAATATAACTATACGTATCTAGATGCTTTCAGTAAATTCTAAGAGGATTATAAAGTTATTTGTTATTTTATAGGATACACAATTGTCAGTATAAGATAATGAGATTACTACCGGTACGTCTACCGGTAAACTTGAAATCGACCGGCAATACCGGTAGAAGCGATGTGTGAAAACTCCATCAAGCCCTTTGAAATATAAGGGAACAATTACAGCAATTGCCCGTAGATAATAATTAAAAATAGGATAATATATTTGTCGTCAATTTTGGCAGTTGATGCACATTCGTGCCTTGATTGAATCACAAATTATTTATTTACCGAAATACGGTACAGTACACCATTGTACCGGCAGTGTTGCCGGCAAAGTAAAGGAGAAATCAAGAATTGATTTAACCAAATCAAAGGAGTAGAAAGAATGGCTAGGAAATCCAATAACCGAAAATGACATCTATAGATAGCCGATATTCAAGGGATGACAAACAATGCCTTTCAAAACGTACACCGGTAACGGTGTAGATCTAAAACCCTTACACAATCAGAGATCTAATACGGCATTCCAGTAATAGTTCGGAAAAACACTCAATTGTCCGTTCGCTGCCCCGCTTAGTCTACAAGACCCCCTACACCCCCACTACGAGGAGCATAATTTTCCGTTATACTTTTCAGCGATCTACCGTGTAATCAGATGGGATATAATTGCAAAATCTCTCATGTCATTACCCTGAGTCCATTAAAATACATAATCTTCCATTTTAGTTAGTCTGTCGCTTGCCGCTGGCATCCCAGTCTGGGAAGCCAAGGTCGATACCCCAGGCTGGAGCAGCGTATCGCTTCTTGCCCTCGGTGACGTGAACCTGGTTGAGCTTCTCAGAGTCCTCCTTGGAGATCTCGACAACCTTAGAGTTCTGGTCAATTCGGGATGGAGTGGTGGTCTTTGGCAGGACGACTCGGCCGTTGGACAAGTGCCACGAGACGAGGATGGAGGATGGGGTAGTGTTGTACTTCTCAGCAAGCTCGGTAACAACAGAGTTGGAGAAGAGTGGGCCACCGGTGGAGCCGAATGGTGAGTAGGCCTCAACAACAATGCCCTTCTCCTTGCAGTAGTCGACAATCTCGAGCTGTGGAAGCTGTGGGTGGTTCTCGATCTGGTTGACGGCTGGGACAATCTCGGCCTCCTTGAGCAGGTTCTCGAGGTATGGGACGGAGAAGTTGGAGACACCAATGGCCCGGACCTTGTCTGGCTGCTCCTTGTAGAGCTTCTCGAACTGTCTCCACTCACCAATGACGGTGTAGGACTCGTCAATGTCTCGAGAGCCGTCTGGTCGGGTTGGGAAGAGTGGGTCGTTACCGTTAGGGTTCAAGCCAACTGGCCAGTGGATAAGGAGCAGGTCGACGTAGTCGAGCTGGAGGTTCTTGAGGGACTCCTTGAGGGACTCCTCGACCTTGCTGGCGTAGGCTGGGAAGACCTTGGTGGTGACGAAGAAGTCCTCTCGCTTGACCTTGCCAGAGGCGATGGCCTTGGCAATACCTCGGCCAACCTCCTCCTCGTTCTTGTAGACGAGAGCACAGTCGACGTGTCGGTAGCCGCCCTCAGTGAGAGCGTACTCGACAGCAGACTCGACAGCACCCTTTGGAGACTGCCAAGTGCCGAGGCCAAGGCCTGGGATGGTAACACCGTTGTTCAACTTGATATCGATGGAGGTCATTATTGTAACTCTATGCTATGTGGATTTCAAGGTCAATTGGCAAGAAGGGGGTTCTGGGGCCTAATTTATACCTCCAAATGGCACTGGTATTTCGGGGAGGGACGCGGGGTTTTCAACCAAAAGTGTGGGGGGCACAGGAGGGGCGGCCCCAGGTGTAAGAACGGTCCGCCACCTCCGAAACATTCCCATAGTGCTTGCGCGGGCACTATGGGACTGCTGTGGTCGGGATCCATTGCCGTAGCCCTGCTCCATTTGTACCGGCCCATACGCGCATCGCCTGGAAGAAATGCCGGTCTCTCACGCGTAATACAGCGAGTATGGGGGGCAATGGTTGGATGGCCTAGAGAGGGCCGAATGGGGCATCTCTCTCTCCGGCTGCTTCAACCCCACTCTACTGTCTGCGGAGGAAAGGGGAGATGTATTCCACCATCGTCTACGTGTATTACTAAGGACTACATAGGAATATGGAGTTGGGCCATCCGAAGAGTGTCCACGTAGGTGGGCAATAATGGTGTGGAATGACGCAACATGAGGCATGAGATGACAAAAGCCTCACCCGCCGCACCCGCCGCACGAGAGTGTTTGGAGGGAAGGACGAAAGAAGGGTGCCAGGAGTATATAGGAGAGGATTAAAAGGGCAAAAATAATAGTTTTATCAGTGCGAGAAATTACCCATACAAATTTTCGTGTAGATTTAGAGTTGGTAGGGATGAGACAGCGACGTTTGACAATATTATGAGGTTAATCTGAAATGTTACACGACTCCCGCCTCGTAACGAAACGAGTGTAGCACCACGGGTGATTGTTTACAATTGTAGGGATAAAGGGGCCAATTGATGTTAAAATTGAAGGGATATAAAGGGGCCAGTGACTGAGGACAATTACGGTCGCCTGACAAGTATAAAGGGCACCATTAATGTCCGCCAGAATCTTTCGCATCCATCCACTCATTTGTATATACATTCATTAACGGGCCATCCATTCGTATACAATGCTACTTGCGGTCACCAAATCAATTGTCGTTATAACCATGTGGGTAGCTGTAGGACTTGCAGCGACAATCCCCATGTTGAGCCATGATTGTTACGCCAGCTGTAACAGTGCCCTCGAGAAGCAAACCAAATGCGTCAATACTGCAGGAGACGACCTCTATCAGTGCCTCTGTGGGGGTGGTACCAAGACCTCTGGGTTAACAGCTACGGGAAAGTACTCCAACTCTACCGTCTCGTCGTTCAAGCCAAATACAGCTGTCAATTTTGTCGATGATTTGAACGCATGCATCAAGTGTGGGCAAGCTTCTTGGTTCTTTTACGGACCAATTCTCAAAATGGGAGCCGACCAATGCGACATTAGATTTGCTCCGAGCAAGCGGTCTGACGAGACCGATAGCAAGGATATTGGGGCGGCTCTACTTGATGCGCTTGACATTGATAAGCCTGCGAATGCCATTCCCTCGGGAGTAGTCGCCGCGAAGATCTACCGATAGGGTTGTAAAACTTTTATTTATTTCTTATAAACATGAATATATCGCACAGCTGGATTCTGTGTTTGCCGGTACAATCTTATCAATTGCAACTTTACGGTACTACAGCATTCATTTGGCAGGGTGCATGCGGTTGAATGTGGGGGAGTTTCGAGCCGCACCCCGAGTGGTTCGTCACGTGATCCAACCCTATAAACTGTCACAGTCTCAAATATACCCGAGTAGTGGAGGCAACAGCACAACCTCCCATCGCGATCTCAGTTAAGTTGACTGGCGAGCCAGTTAGGTGAAAATTTTCCCCAGTGGCCCGGGAATTCCGGGACGGAAAGTGGGCGTTGGGAGGAAAAAAACAAGAAAGCCTCAAGGAGTGCAACACTCACACCAAGGTTGGGACCCAGCCCGGCAGGAAAAACACACTCTGAGCGGGCCACGCGCAAAACACACATTTTCACTCTGATTCTTCAAACCTCTTCTCACTCCAAGGATTGGATTCATACAACCAGTACGACAGAAATGAGCACCCGGACTAAACAGATTGGTGGCGTAAGTAAAAACCACGGAGGATCAATGTATTGTCGAAGCAAAGTCGTGTAAAAATTTTTTCATGGATATGTGGTGCCTGTAGGCAAGCATAGTATACCCCCCCGCCCATCGAATCAAGCGACCAAGAATAAAGGAGAAAGACCAGACGACATGAGAATAAGATGTATTGTAACGACAAGTGTCGGCAAATTTGGTGGAACTAAATCGGAAAGCTTTTGAATGACGAGATGGGCCCGAGAAGGAAGATATTAAATTTTTACACACGACTGAGCAAGGACAAGACAAGCGAATAAGAACAAGAGCAGGTTGCTAACAAGATTTGAATATAGGCTAAGAACGGTGGCCAGCGAGCTATCCCAGAGGCCAAGGCCCAGAAGTGGTACCCAGCCGAGTCTGCTCCAACCCCAAAGACCAGCCGAAAGTCTGCCAAGCCACAATCTCTGCGACCATCCCTGGTCCCAGGTACTGTCCTGATCATCCTCGCCGGCCGATTCCGAGGCAAGCGAGTTGTCTACCTTAAGCCATTGGAGGACAACACTCTCCTCGTTTCTGGTCCATTCAAGGTCAACGGTGTCCCACTCCGACGAGTCAACGCTCGATACGTCATTGCCACCTCTACCCGAGTTGCCGTTGACTCTGTCAACGTTGAGAAGTTCAACGTTGCCTACTTTGCTCGAGAGAAGAAGGCCAAGAAGTCTGCCTCTGAGGAGGAGCTCTTTGGCGACAAGGCTGAGAAGAAGGAGGTCAAGGCCGAGCGAGTCACTGACCAGAAGTCTGTCGACTCTGCTCTCCTTGCTGAGATCAAGAAGACTCCTCTCCTCAAGCAGTACCTTTCTTCCTCTTTCAGTCTGAAGAAGGGTGACCGACCACACCTTTTGAAGTTCTAAGTTATTAAAAAGTGTAAAAAATCGAGGGTGAAGACTTAATAAACTGTTACATGTGATCAAGAGAACTTTGTCCATTTGGTAGTTTTACGTCTTTAATATTAACATGTAAAAAGACTATACGATTATTCATTTGTAAAAAAAGACTACTTGTGATACCGGCAAGTTTGCCCATTTGGTAGTTTAACTGCTTAAAATACTTGTACAAGTCGCCAATGGCAATGTCGGGACGGGTCCAGAAAATTTCATGTCGCAAGTTCAGCCGCACGAAAATTTTTTGTTTTGGATAAAATCGTGCATAAGTCGCGATAACCAATTTTTCTTCTCTCCTTTCATCCAAAAGGTCATTGAAAAAACACTAAAAATGAGTGAGTCGATTATTCCATTGTCTTCCTACAACCTTAAGGTTGTTCCAGGCATTCCAACCCTGGCCATTGACGAGGACTTCCCCGTCTCTGTCAAGCTCTCCATGGTCGCGATCGATCCATCCTCTGCCGAGTCTAGCGAGCCAACCACCCTTAAGATCCTCAAGCGACCATCCGAGTTCCCATCCGACGGTCTCTACATGGACGACTCTGAGGAAGAGGAGTCTGAGTCTTCTTCCGAGGAGGAGGAGGCTCCAAAGCCAAAGAAGAAGGGCAAGAAGACCGAGGACTCTGATGAAGAGATGGACGAGGACGAGGACGAGGATGAGGATGAGGACGACACTTTTGAGATTGAGGAGTACGTTATCTGCACTCTTTCTCCAAAGGTTGTTTTCCAGCAGCCAATTGACCTGACCATTACTGCTGATGAGGAGGTTTTGTTCGAGGTTGTTGGCCCGCACACGGTCCACCTCACTGGTAACTACATTGAGCACCCATACGACGGCGAGTCCGAGGAGGACTACGACTCTGAGGACCTTGAGGACTCTGAGGACGAGCTTGACTCTGAGGACTATGACCTTTCCCCAGATGAGGATGAGGTTCTGGCCGGCCGAGTTGAGGAGCTCTCTTCCGAGGAGGAGATTGAGGCCCCAAAGCCAAAGAAGAAGGTTGAGGAGAAGAAGGCCAAGGAGACCAAGAAGAAGCGAGCCGCCGAGGAGGAGGAGGCCCCAAAGAAGAAGCAGAAGAAGGTTGAGGACAAGAAGGTTGCATTCTCCAAGGAGCTCGAGCAGGGCCCAACCCCAAAGAAGCCATCCGTCAAGAAGCTTGAGGGCGGTGTCACCGTTGAGGACCGATCCGTCGGCAACGGCCCAATCGCCAAGAAGGGCTCCAAGGTTGGTGTCCGATACGTTGGCAAGCTCGCCAACGGCAAGGTCTTTGACTCCAACACCAAGGGCAAGCCATTCTACTTTAACCTTGGCAAGGGCGAGGTCATCAAGGGCTGGGAGGTCGGCGTTGTCGGCATGGCCGTCAAGGGTGAGCGACGAATTGTCATTCCTGCCCCAATGGCCTACGGCCGACAGGCTCTTCCAGGCATCCCAGCTAACAGCGAGCTCACCTTCGATGTTAAGCTTGTTAACATCAAATAGATATATTTATAATAGTATTATTTAATGTACGTTATACACTCGATCATCTAGTACGCAGACCAATAATATCCGGAATCTTGTCGAATCAAGCCGATCTGCCTGGATCGGCTTAATAATCGCCAAGGTTTGACATACGTGCGGCTGTGCAGTGTGTATGTTGGGTAAGGCCGGCCGATAGTACCGTCCGCCACTACCACCGTTGAGCATAATGTCCTTCTCCATGAACTTCACCGGCGACTTCAAGCGTCGCCGGAACATCAATATGGCGGGGAGCGGGCGCCAGTTCAATGCCAGGAGCGCCCAGTCCGTCATGGACAAGGCCCGGGAGGAACGGGAGAAGCGAGAACGGGCCCGCCGCGAAGAACAGGCCGCGACGGTGATCCAGGCGACCTACCGGCGCCGACTGCATAACCTAGAGCTCATTGAGCAGATGACGGCCCAGTGGGATCGGGAGAACCTTGGCGGAGACGTGGCCAGTGACCAGGACGCGTTGCGGGCGTATGGGTTCATTCTGTCCCGCACGCCCCACCCGCAAGACGACCAGTGGAGCCGCCGCCTGGACCGGGTCGGGGCCATCATCACACAACTGCATGGGTCCAATTGCATGGAGAGCATCAGCCACGATACGTGGTCCCATCTGAGCTCTGCGCTGACGGCAAAATACCTCGGGGTGCCTGTGTACATGACCCGGGCCCTGGAGGTGGTTCGGCTCATCAATGTCTACCCGGACCGGGACATTGTTGAGGAATTGAGCCGGGTGGCCAGATCAAAGGAATGTAATGAATTGGTGCTGCAGGTCCTGGGCCGGGCCGGGCAGGAGTATCCAGACGCCTTTTTGGTGTATGGG
This sequence comes from Blastobotrys malaysiensis, assembly GCA_030558815.1. Taxonomy (NCBI): domain Eukaryota; kingdom Fungi; phylum Ascomycota; class Dipodascomycetes; order Dipodascales; family Trichomonascaceae; genus Blastobotrys; species Blastobotrys malaysiensis. Next base: position 78,057 of record JAKTQL010002484.1, read on the forward strand.
ATGCAGGTCCCGGACATTGGCTCCCTGATAGAAGGGGTTTTCGACTTTGAGGACCTGGTGAGCCGGCTTGACCGACAGGAGATTGCGCTTGGGGCGGAGCTCAGCTCGCTCTCCCACGAAAGCGCTGTAGAGGTGCTGACCAACTTTTTCAAGTCGGTGAGCCCCCATCCGGTGACCTTGGGCAAGGTCAGAGTGTTCAATGCCGCCCTACAGCTCATGAACCGGGAGCTTATGGATTTGATTCGCGCACAGGACGAAGAGGGGGAGTTGGCGGACGAGGAGGATCTTGCATTTAGCGACGACCGGGCCGGGGCCCAGGACGTCATCTCGGATACGGGGGCGCTGGGGAGCTTGGCGGCGTTGTATACTCGAGATTTCACTATTGACGTGTTCCGGCTGTTAGAGCAGACCCGATCGCGGGATGCCCTTAATGTGGTTGCGTCGCTCTACACGACGCTGATCCGGGTGAGTCCCGGGAAACGGGCCGACTTGACCCTCTATTTGTCATTTGCATCCCACTCGTTTTCAGCGGTGCACACGTTCTGGTCCTCTTTCAAGGCGACAGAGACGTTTGCTCGGTTCAGCGAAGGCGTACAGGACCACCGGGCAATTGCCAAGATCGCGGTCCAGAACGAGGAGGAGTGGTTCCAACTGGTTCTGGTGCTGGAGCTTTATTCGTACTGGCTCGTAGTGGCCGACGACACGGAGCTGTTCCACAATGTAGCCCAGGGGCTGCCGCAGGACGAAGTGCGGCAATTGGCCACCATGCTCAAGAACTTTGTCTTTTCGCTCATTTGGCGCTGGAGTGAGCTCCGGGAGCAAATGGCCCACAGCAATGCACCATTGAAACGACTGCGGCACATTGCCCTGGTGGTTACGCGCCAGATATACCTTCGGGACGCCCGGAGACCCTTTTTGGGCCAGGACTTTTGGCTCATGACGCGGTGGGTCCCAGTGCAGGACATTGTCAGGCGGGCTGAGGAATTGGAGCAACAACACGGCGCCAGTGCGGTTGAAGGGATGGGCCAGGCAACCCATGCGGAGCCGGACGAAGGCAACGCGTGGTTCGACATTGTGCGGTACACCCCTTTCTTTGTGCCGTTTGACCTTCGAGTTCAGATCTTCCAGTCTGCGTTTGTGCGCGACCCTCAGGACCGGGCGTGGTTTGCCCCTCCGCTGGACGTGGTCACGGTCCACCGAGGACGCGAGTTCGAGGACGGGTTCAACCGGCTGCGCGACTTTGATCTTAAAAAGCGACTGCGCATCTCATTTGAGACGGTGCTCGGGGAAAGCGAACTCGGCATTGATGGCGGAGGACTGACCAAGGAGTTCCTCACTGCGGTGACGCAGCAGGCGTTTACCCCGGACAAGGGGTTGTTCATGGAGAGCATAAGCCACCATCTATTCCCCGACCCGGTATGGAGCGCTGGATTGGACAAGGAGGAGCACGAGGAAGTGATGGCAAAGTTCCAGTTCCTGGGCAAGATCATTGGCAAGTGTCTCCACGAAGGGATTCTTGCCGATGTTGAGTTTGCGTCCTTCTTCTTGCAGAAGAGCGCGGGGCGGTCCTACCGCAACTCGTTCGACGACCTTTATTCGTATGATCCCGACCTGTACAATAATCTGGTCAAGCTGAACCATTACTCGGGGGACGTGGAGGCGGATCTGGGGCTCAACTTTACCGTGGACCAGGCGGTGCCTGCCCCCAAGGGCCACACTGCAGTTCGCACTATTGAGCTGCGCCCCAATGGCCAAAACATTAGCGTCACCAACGCCAACCGCCTCGAATACATCCACGCGGTGGCCAACTACAAGCTCAATGCGTCCATTGCGCCCCAGTCGGCGGCCTTTTTCGACGGGCTCTCCCAGGTGGTGCCGGTCTACTGGCTTGGAATGTTCAACTCGACAGAGCTGCAAATGCTCATCAGCGGTGGCTCGAGCCGCATTGACCTGGAGGACCTGCGCCAGAACGTGGAGTACCTGCGGTACTGGGGGGAGGACCAAACGATCCAGGACCTGTGGCGCGTGCTGGAGGAGATGGACGACACGGACCGCTCCTTATTCATCAAGTTTGTCACCTCTGCTCCAAAAGCGCCGCTGCGGGGGTTCCGCGCCTTGAACCCGCGGTTCGCCATCCACAACGGCGGCAGCCGTGAGCGGTTGCCCTCATCGAGTACCTGCGTCAACCTGCTCAAGCTGCCCGACTACAGAGACTATGAGACGCTCAAGAAGAAGCTGCTCTATGCAATTCACTCCAACTCGGGCTTTGACCTGTCGTGATTATTTATTCTACATACACTGTATCCACTAGTGCCCGTACCTGGAACACCCCACTGTGCACCTGTAATGTATTCGAGGGCCAGCCCTCGAGCTCCCGTAGCGGGGGCTCCGCCCCCAGACCCCATTACTGCCGGGGTTCGGTCAATCGCCCCGTAGTGTCTTCGAGGGCCACCCCCAGTCCTTGTTACGGGGTTCTAGGGGCGAAGCCCCTGCCTACAGGGGGTCTGGGGGACTGGTCCCCCAGTACATTAGAGGTCGAGTGTCTTCGAGGGCCAGCCCTCGAGCTCCCGTAGCGGGGGCTTCGCCCCCAGACCCCCAGTTACACAATTGGTTACACTGTTACGGGGTTCTAGGGGCGGAGCCCCTGCCCACAGGGGGTCTGGGGGACTGGTCCCCCAGTACATTAGAGGTCGAGTGACATCGAGGGCCAGCCCTCGAGCTCCCGTAGGGAAGGTAGTGAGATCGGGTGTATTAATGCTAGGTAATAAATAGTTAGTAGAAAAGAACGAAGATCTATCAAAATGCATGGTTATTTTGGATGCTTGACCCGTTTATGGCGGGCGAGGGCGTCCATCCGGCTAAACGTCTTGGACGTGTTTCCGCACTGGTCGCACTTGAACGTTTTGCGCACCGGGGCGTGTATAGTGTCCTGGTGCCGTATCAGGTCGTAGGGTCTAGAAAACACCTTGTTGCACTGCTTGCCCGTCGTGGGCAGGACCAGGTCGCACTTGTGGGGCCCCGTGTGGGACACGCTCGTCTTCTTGCGGGGCCGTCCCGGGGCCCTTGCTTCAGCGTCTGGGGACGGGGATTTCGACTCGAGGGCGGGCGGCTCGGCCAGCGGCGGGGCGTGGGTCGCGGGCAGCGTGTCGTACAGGTCGTCGTCCTCCTCATCGTCCTCCTCAGAGGAGAACAAAATGTCGTCGTACTCATTGTCATCGGTCCGCATGCTCTCGTCCTCGTCCTCGTCGTCCTCGTCCATCGCCTCGGGCTCCTCGCCCATCCACACGTCGTCGTCACGCGACGGCACAAACTGGGAGCTGTCGTGGTCGAACAAGGAGGGCATTTGGCTGTAGCGCGCGTAGTACTCGTCCTGCGGCGACTTGTTCATGGCGTCCCGCGGCGACACGGTGAGCGGCAGCATGGTCGGCATGGCCACGGGCTGAAAGTCCATAAACTGCGGGTTCTGCTGAATGTCGTTCATGGTCAGAAACACCGCGTCCTCCGAGTGCTTTTGGAGCATTTGCGGCTGAATGTACCGCTCCTCGGGACTGCTCGGCGACTCGTGGAAGGACGAGGTGGACGCATAGGGCGGCGCCTCAATGTTGGGATTGTTGTTATCGGCAATGTAGTAGCGCAGCGCCAGGTCCTCAAACTGCTGCGACAGGTTGGACGTCATGGTATTACAAACGGGGAGTGGTGGATGGGAGAAACTGGGCCTCTGGTGGTGGATCGCAGGTCATTTATATGAGGCCTTGTGGAACCCAGCGGAAGGCCGCATAGAAGGGGCTTACTAATTACTTTTTGACGCAGCCCAGCGCCGGCGGTGAGTATGGGTTAGTCAGCGCCCCAATATGGCGCACGGCTGACGGGAGGATAGGCGCCGCATCGGATCCGGACATCGGAGCCCCAGGGCGGAGTTAGCGCCTCAAGCCCGCAACGGACGGGACGGGCGGGACGGGAATGGTGGTGGTGGTGGTGGTCGTGGGTCGGGTGTTATCTGGCTGCCTCAGTGCCATGCGCGGTATCGAGCAAGTGTTGCTCCACATATGTGTGCTATCGCAGGAAGCAACCCCTGCTGCCGATATGGCCTGGTGGTATGATGGTGGGTATTCAATCATATCTGTGCGGCTTGCATAATATGCGTGCTGCGGCCTACCCCGACCTCATCGTACACAAAGGCTAGCCCCTCCGAGTACGAAGGTCCCTGTCCCAGCAAGCAATTGAGTCCGTCACGTCGTTTAAGTTTCATGTTGGGGTTATCCAGGGGCCACATGTTTTGCCAGGGCTCGTCGGCAAAGAGGGGCGGATGAGACGGCGGTCGTCACATGACCTTAGAGTTGGAGACATGCCACATTGGTCATATACACGTGACGCGTTGGGGAAGAGTCAACCTCGCCTCACCATCTCCAAACCGCCCGCTCACATAGTACTCTACCATGCATCTGACGACAGTTATATTTAGATGCGACTGTTATAGGCGGCAGTTTCCAAAATGTAGCCTACGTATCGTACGTGCCTACAATGTACGGAATGAGCTACAAATGTAGTACATGTAATTCTCGTATTGAGGATCTAGATGTCCCAAAGATCTACAGCAACCAGTAACATACCGTGAACCATAAGTAGTATTGATCATAATAAATACACAAACAACGTAATATACAATAAATAAAGAAGGTGAATATTCTCGAGTCGTTTAACCACCGAAACCGTAAAGGGTTCGGCCCTGTCGCTTGAGAGCGTAGACAACGTCCAGGGAGGTAACGGTCTTTCGCTTAGCGTGCTCAGTGTAAGTGACAGCGTCTCGAATGACAGACTCAAGGAAGGACTTGAGGACGTTTCGGGTCTCGTCGTAGATGAGAGCGGAAATTCGCTTCACACCACCTCGTCGGGCAAGTCGTCGAATAGCTGGCTTGGTGATACCCTGAATGTTATCTCGCAAGATCTTTCGGTGTCGCTTAGCACCGCCCTTGCCCAAACCTTTACCACCTTTACCTCGACCAGACATTTTTAATTATTAGTTTCCTAAGTGTTGAGAGAATAAGAAAAATAAACTGGGTAGGTGGGAATATGGGTTATCTTATATAGATGCAGCAGAATGGGTGGGCGCGCTTTCTCTCTCAAGAGAGGGGTTGATTTTTTTCCCTCATTGTCCTTTTGGGAGTGGGTGTGGGTGGTTGATTAGAATGCCATTGCACAAACTGTAATGGCTGCCCCGGCCGTCATGTCGGTATCGACCCGTAGTGCAATGTCGGTGATTGTGCAATGTCCAACCGGTAATCAGCAGTGAGACATCACAGACTCTGATTTACAGGACCCCCGACATATCACAGCACGGCACCCCCTGCGCGCGCTATCAAGATCCAACCCATCTTGATCTCAAAATCAGCCTTGGCCTGCAATCAGAGAGCCCGACATTGATTTCGAGGGGTCCGCAACATGAGCTCCCTTCCGACCCTGCCTGGGCACTTGTCCATTCCGGGCCCGCCCAGTGCACAATGCTCGCCATGTCGCATTTCCCCTACCTCACCCCCAAACATATAAATATCTCTGCATACCCCCGTTTTTACTTTCGCTACAACCACTAAATTTTTTAAAAAATGGCTCGAACCAAGTCCACCATCGCCCGAAAGTCTACCTCCGGTAAGGCCCCACGAAAGCAGATCGCCTCCAAGGCCGCCCGAAAGTCTGCCCCATCCACCTCTGCCCCAGGCGGTGTCAAGAAGCCACACCGATACAAGCCAGGTACCGTCGCTCTGCGAGAGATCCGACGATACCAGAAGTCCACCGAGCTCCTCATCCGAAAGCTGCCTTTCCAGCGATTGGTCCGAGAAATTGCCCAGGACTTCAAGACTGACCTCCGATTCCAGTCCTCCGCCATTGGTGCCCTGCAGGAGTCCGTCGAGGCCTATCTCGTCTCCCTCTTTGAGGACACTAACCTTTGCGCCATTCACGCCAAGCGAGTCACCATCCAGAAGAAGGACATCCAGCTGGCCCGACGACTGCGAGGCGAGCGTGCTTAAACAGTCCCTTTCTCATGTCCTTATTTATTTATTCATCTGTATAGCATGAAAACTAATGTACTGTGTATGTTTCCCGAACTAATTGAACCATCTCCACCCAACCTCAGGTCAATTGCTCCAGGTGTCTTCGAGGGCCAGCCCTCGAGCTCCCGTGGCGGGGGCTTCGCCCCCAGACCCCCTGTTACACAATTGGTTACACTGTTACGGGGTTCTAGGGGCGAAGCCCCTGCCTACAGGGGGTCTGGGGGACTGGTCCCCCAGTCCATTAGAGGTCGAGTGTCTTCGAGGGCCAGCCCTCGAGCTCCCGTGGCGGGGGCTCCGCCCCCAGACCCCCGTTACAGCTTTTACAAAAAATAGTTACACATTCGCAACGTGTAACAAGAGTCTAGTTACACCGTAACCAGTTCTTACAGCGCAAGCGGTTAGTCTTTCAGTTGTTGGGGCTCGGCCTAATTAATACATGCAGCCAAGCTCGAGAGCGGACAATCGGTGGGGGCTGTAGGACAGGGTTTATTCGATCTATTGTAGTGGGGGCCCCTGTCGCCGGGATGGCCATAGTAAAACAAGTGAACGTGCAAATTTCAGGTGGTGAGTTTGCATATTCACATGTTTAACCCAACAACCACAGTGGGCTAGGCCCCCAGCACCCACGCCTTGATTGGGGGGACGCATTAAGAATGTGAGGGTTCGTGCGACAAAATGCGAAATTATCACATGCAGTGGTAGCAGTACGTATTCAACAGGAACGGGCAACGGGGAGGAAAGCAGCCAGTTTTTTGTTTTAAAAATTTTATATTCCCCCATTCAACTGTCCACAATAATCCTGAGCAATGGACTCGCCGGTCAAAGAGAAAGGAGAGTCTCCCGACGTTCGACTCGCGGCAGAGGCTCTCGAGGCCCTGAGGACGGGGTCGAACAACCCCTCGCCGGCCAACTCCCCGCCGCCGTCCTTCCTGTCCATGGTGTCGAGCTCGGCGGCCAAGGTGTACAACTCGTCCAAGTCGTACTCGCCGCGGTTCAAGTACTCTGCTGAAAAGCTCGAGGCGGTGCTTCCCTCTGGGATTCGCAACCGTAATGTTCACAAGCCCTCGGGGAGAGCGCACAAGCGCACTCCGAGTGCGTCAGCCTCACCAAGCGTCTCCACATCCAAGACCAAGCGGCCGGCATGGCAGGACATGCTGGTTACGGCGACCTCGCTCGCTTCCCTGTCGCGCGAATCGCGTCAGCGGCTGCGGTACTGTCTCCACCTGCTCAAGCTCGCCAATACGCGCCTCGCGACGACTGTTAACAGTCTCCAGGAGCTCATATCGCGGGAGCGGGCCGCGGAGATGGCCCAGTCCATCGCCGCCAACCACGTCCCCGATAAGGCGGGCGAGACTGCCACCTACGGCAACTATACTAACCGCAAAAATAACACGCTATACACTGTCAATCTGCTCAAGCAGGACCTCATCTCGACCATCCGCAAGATTGTCACCGTGGTCTCGACAGTTGCCGGCAACTCGCTGCCTGAACCGGCGCGGTCCCACGTGCGGTCCTACATTCTGCGGCTGCCTGCGGCGTGGGCCCAGTCGATGCACTCGACATCGGCATCTCCTACTGCCCCGGCAAGCCGCGACGAGCTAGCAGACTCTGCGGAGTCGTCGCAGCAGTCCACCGCCGGCACATCTGCCACATCTGCGACGTCTACTAGTCCCTCGCGGGCGAGATCGAGCCACAAGTACGAGATTGAGGCCGGGAGCCGAGTGCTCTCATTGGCGAACGAGTCTTTGGATATGCTGCAGAACATTATCTCCGTGGTTGATGATACACTCGAACGGGCGGAAACGTGGTGCCAGCGGATAGGAGTGTCGAACAAGAAGGCGTCCAAGAACTCTGAGCCGCAGAGCTCTTCGCCTGGTTCCGAGTCTAGCTCCACCGGGTCTTCAATTGAGTCCATCTCAGTTGAGTCTGACGGCGATGTTTCCATGAAGGAAGACGAAAAGCCCGAGACTCCGTCGTAATCCTGCGGCTCAGCCGTAATCCCCTGCTCAACCTATTTATTAACCCACATTCTTTATTTCCGTATTATTTATTCGCCGTTTAGTTTAGGATTCCACATTCAACATGTTAGTCTTCCAATGTACCAGATCAGCAATTTAAAGCCTTGTCGTCAACTAGTAATGCGACTCTTGTAACCATACAATGATAGACTGGTACATTTTATATCTTGTACTGGTATTCATGAGATCATATTAAAAATTAGACATTAAATATTCATTATTCGTTTGGAATGCCCTGGAGCTTCAAGGACTGCGCCCGCTGGCGGGACACCTTGACCGTGGCCTCTGGAGTACCCTTCCAGCGGTTAGTAGTGTACATGTAGTATTGGAACCCAATAAACAGGTCGAGCACGCCCTGCAAAATGGTGCAAATGATAAACTGCGGCGCAATCTTCTCCGACGAGTACAAGTACGCCAGCTTGGAAATATCACCGCCGAGCCACGATATGAGCAGACTCGGTCGGAACCCTTCCACAGATCCCCGCGTTGCAATGGTGATGATCTGGGGTAGCGGCAAAATGGCTTCAATCAGTAGGCCAACCAGGCCCAACCCCTCAATGTATACAGACCAAGTGCCCAGCAGCACTTGGAACACCCCGAGATAGAGACACAGCCGCACCAAAAAGGACCAGTATGGCATCTCGCTATCCCACTCCCAAAACGCATAGGGACGCTTCGAGGAGGAGGTCTGTTGCTGCCGCAGAATGGAGCTGCCGACCAGGAATCGCGACGGGGACATCCGGCCGCTCAGTTGATCCGCCGGCGTGTCGTCTCCGAGGATCCCTCGAGGATTAAACTCCTTGGGCCGGTGCTTGAGCGCCAGCTTGAGCAGCACAATATGAATCCCTATTGTGACCAGTGCCTGCAGAAACAAGGACAGCTCGTACGGCCTACCAAAGTAGAAAAATACCTTGCATATACTCGAAATGAGCATAATGGCACATACATCCAGCGAAAACCCTGCCGAGCTTTTACGCTTTGCAATGTTGAGCACCGTGTCGAGGTACGATGTGATTGGCGATAGAGCCAGCACCGCACCAGCGATGAACTGCCAGTTCAACAACGGAGCTAGTGACGACGATATAGTCATGCGGAAACGTCTACCGGTATTTTATGTTCTACAAGAAAGGAGACGAGGCGAGGGTATTAATAGTCTACAATGATGGGGTATGAGCGCAACTCAAAAGGTTTAATATTACTGGTACAGGGTTCAATATATAAATAAATTGGTTACAGGCAGTGTCAAAAAAAGCGGTTCAACTCGGAAAAGGGGATACGCTGGTTGCGGCCCTTTGATTTACCCCCGGGAAACCCGGAGCTCTGGATTGGGCGGATGAGACGCGGTAACGGAAAAGTCTGCATTAAGCAGGAAGAGCTATTCCCGTCACGGAACGACAATTACGAAAAAAAAAAAAAAGAGACGATAAGCAGTTAGTACCAGTAGTACAGTCTTCCAAGGGGAAAAGCGACCGGATTAATAGGGGGCGTGTTATCGAACCGATTAAAAAAACTGCTCCATTTATATTTTTGATTTCACGTCGGAGAGGTAACAACGCGTGGAGAAATCGTCATTCTCCCTCTCTGCCCCCTCATTTTTGCTCTTCCTCTATCGTCTGTTGCGAGCATAATGACGACGACAACCCGCGCGGGAGTGACGAAACGCAAGTCGATAAAGCCGTCACTGGTGCAATTGCCATTTAACTCGACGGCTTGGGACTATATTTCCCCACAGGGAGAGCTTGTATGCTATTATGAGCGGCGTCCGTCCAAAACGTCCAAAGCAGCGCTCTCCTATGCGTGTGCCTTACCAGAGTGCTCTGAAATCACATTCGCCCACAAGGCACATCTGCACTATCATTTGGAAGCTTCCAAAGTGCACAAACTCGTAGACCGCTACCGCAAGGAGTTTGACCCGGAAAAGGCGTACGTACCGCGGGCCTTGGTCAACACGGCCATCCGCGTTGAGAAGACGTACGACTTGGCGGTGTGCCACGCAACTTCATGTGTCATGCTCCAGAGCGACATTCCAGAACACTGCCGTCTGTGCAAGTACTGTAGCAAGTTCGATGCGACGGCATGTGCCAACGACCCGGAGTTTAAGCGAATCTGCGATAAACCGGCCGTTATGACCCAGATCCGCGAAGCCAAGAGTACCCACGGTAAAATTGAGGCGATTTACGGAACACATTGCTTGGTGGACTCGAGTTGCTCCATCTGGCGTAGTGCGGGGCATTCGGCAAGCGACTATGATGGCACCATGTGCTGCTGCTTTGCGGGACATGCTCCAAACCCGGGCCCGCGAATGATGTGCCATGTTCATGTTCCATTGGATCGTGCCTGCCTCATGTCGAAGGAAGTTAGAGTGGTCTATGCCGACAAATCGGAGCAGGAGCCACCTGCCAAATCTTCCGCAGAGTCTTCGGATTCATCCTAATCGTCCCCCTTCAACATGACTTGGAGTCTACCAAGCCTCCAGCGATATTACCCATCTTAGAAGATTCTGTCCAGGATCTAATCGCCATAATCCCCCGACTAACACTCATGATACGACTAACCACGATAATATTTTTGACTAACTCCTAATTGACTTTTCTTAATCGACCACCTTGATGCCCGTTATCATCGACCGCCATCTAATCAATGCCCACTATGGTTGATCGAAATCTAACATCTAATCAATGCCCACCATGGTTGATCGAAATCTAACCGACAAAGATTATCGAATTGTAATACCTCGACTAACCATGAAATGTCTATTAACTGGTTCTAATTTGATCATGCACAAGAGTATAAAATTGCTCCGATGAATACCAGCAGAGCACCGCCCTTTCCTTCTCGGGACAGACTATTGCCAAACAGATAGGAACTTAGCACGAGGCTAAAGAACTTTCGGATCGTGAGCACAATGGTCACCGTAAGGGCCGTCGAATGGCCAGCAAGGTTGTTGACTCCCCGTACGCAGAGGTACTGCGTCAACGCATTGAGGAGCAGAACGAGGAACTGACGCGGAACTGCAAGGGGCCCCAACTGGTACGGCTCTGAAGCCCACACGGCACTGAACTGGCTCTTAATTTCTCCAGCAAGGGGCGCAAACAGCACCAGCGAAAGCGCGTGGGTATAAAACAAGCTTTCACGCCAGTGCTTGCCATATTTTTTGTAGGTGATTTCTGCCACGAGCCCCTGGATGGCGGTGAGAAGCTGGGCTGCGAACAGCAGTGCCACGCCCATGGCGAACTTTGAACCGGTCTCGCCCTCTGCGGCCGTTGTACTGTGGTCGGCAGAGCTCGACAGGGTCGAGAAGACCACCCCTGCGGTGAGCACAACAACAGCGAGCAGCTGCTTGTAATTGTATTTCTTTCCCACCAGCACGCCTACTGCCATGGTCGTGATGGTCCCCCCAGACCGGAAGATTGTGTGCACTGGTACCGAAATGTCGTATGCCCACACTTTATTGTTGAGTATAGAGATGACGAAGAAGAGCACGACGAGTATAATCCACCGGTGCAATGGCACTTTTCGCGGCTGAACCCTCGGCGCCTTTTGCCAATCAATGTGGTAGATGTAGCCTTCTATAGACACTAGCAGGAACTGTGTAAACGTTACAAGGTCCCCCGCGTTGGGCACCTCGGTGACAATAGATTCAAGGCTGATGACGTTTGAACAGCATCCGCCAAAGATCAGCCCCAGTACCAATACAATCTGCGGTGCACTCAGCGAAATGATGTTGCCAAGAGATGCCGATTTCTCAGCCTTGGCAGGTCTATCAGACTTGGTAGACGGACTGCCCTTGACGGGTCTATCAGACCGGCTGCCGACACTTGACGAACGCTCTTTACGTCGCCGTAGTTGTGTTTTCGATGCCATTATATGATCTCGGATTCGTTTTGATCTGCTGTTTCAACGGCCCGAAATAAATTAAAAAAACGTTCTGTTAGCCCGGTAGGAAGCCTAGTTATTTCATCACACTAGCCAATCTACTCCTGCCCCCCAGTAAATCTTAAATGACAGAGGCTTCAAATCGGTCGTTAAAAAATCAGTCGGCTGGGGCAATGCAAACTCTTTTTCTAGTCCCCCATTCCGTTCGGACTCCCGTATCCGGGGGCGTCCCCTGGTACCTGGTACGCTATCTCTCAACCCCTGGATCGCTCGCCATATTTCAGTGCTCTGTGACTGAGGGGCCACCCGCATCAACCCAGGAAATCGCTAAAACCTACCCTATCCACGTTCAATTAAAGAAGAATAGTTTACGCGTATTAAGTATTGTGATCTATATACAGTACATGTTGGTATTTTAAACTACGCGCAGGTAGCAAGATTATTATCAAGCCTATATAATTGATAGATGCCAATGGCGATTAGCGAAATATCCGATCCAATGAATAGTACCGTGTGCTAATGGCGGCCCGTTGAGGTGGGGGTTTTCCCGGAGGTTGTTCCACCACCCAAACGATCACATCGCGAGACGCACCTGGACATGGCAACATCGCATAGAAAGAGGTCGTCTTCGACGGCTACACTCGTGCGCTTCCTGACGGATCCAGTAGGAGCAATTGCCGAGTCCCGGCGATCTTCCAATACCCCGCCATCAGTGGTAGTAGTCAACGATGGCCCCTCTGGGGACCCGGAGGACGCGGAGGAGGAAGAGGAGGAAGAGATATCCCTTCCGCCAGTAGGCGAGTTTCGCTTCCACAGCATAATGGGCCATGTCGGAAAAGAAGCGGACGAGGCGTGCCGGAGCCTTAACGACGCGGTTCATGCATATCGCCAGGACTTGTCTACTGAGCTCGACATTGTTATCTCAGCACAGAACCGACTCGCAGACCAGATGAAGCACATCGACCAGCTCGCTACGCGTACTCTGAAAGACACTCAGAACAGAGTGCACCAGGTGAGTTCCCAGGCGAGCTCGATAAAGGAGGTAGACGAGCTTGCTCTCAGTGCCGAAAAGTCGTACAACATACTGTCGGGGATCGTATCGACGCTCCACCGCATTGACGCAAAGCTACCGGTCAAGGAAAAGTTAGTCCCCAAGAGCTCGGCGCACAAATCCCACTATCCAAACCTACACGCGCTATTACAGTCCAATTCGCCAGTTCTCAGCAGCAGTGACGAATCATTCGACCCTACCACCCTGAGATACCCTGCTCCGAGACGGGTTGCATCAATGTCTGCACTTTCTAAGCGGAACCATTCAGACCCATTGCTGCTGCAATCCAGTAGCAAGATGCCCGACAATTATCCTCGCGGCCTCTACAGAATGAGGGACAACCCGGTCACGCAGCTGACCCCGATATCAGACGAGCCGCCGCCTGCAATGTACACGGGGAAACGACATTCTATTGTCACATTACACGAAACTATTCCATACACTGAAACGGACTCGGCGAGCACATTGTCTACTTTCAGGCGTCCTTCCGCCGTGTCTACATTCGCCGAGTACCTTCGGTCCAAGGCCGAAGAGAGGGACCAAACCGACGATGCGGAAACTCGGCTTCGTAAGGTCCTCAATCACCAGTAACCAATATTTTAAATTGGCGCATCGCGGTACCGGCGAGCCGAGTATCCCATGCAAGTCTCGTATGCCGTGATGGGTATTTGGGATCGGGCGACATTAATCAGCAATCGAAGCCTCTATTATCACCCACCAACTATCGAACCACCGATAAATATATCATGTCGACCCTTCCGAGCCTGGAAAAGGTCAAGCACATTGTGCTCGTATTGTCCGGCAAGGGCGGTGTGGGAAAGTCCTCGGTGACCACGCAGATGGCGCTTTCGCTCGTTAACAGCGGGTACAAGGTTGGTGTGCTGGATATTGATCTCACGGGGCCATCGCTGCCGCGAATGTTCGGCCTAGAAGACAAGAAGATCCACCAGTCCAGTGCTGGGTGGATCCCCGCGTACACAGACGACTCGAAACGATTGTGTGTCATGAGTCTGGGCTTCCTACTGCCCAATCGTGGTGATGCCATTGTATGGCGGGGCCCCAAGAAGACCGCAATGGTGCGACAGTTTTTGAAGGATGTCGTGTGGGGGGAGCTGGATTACCTTCTAATTGACACTCCGCCAGGTACCTCAGATGAGCATATCAGTATTGCGGAGGAACTCAAGCTCGCTTCTCCCGATGGGGCTGTTTTGGTTACAACCCCACAGGCAATCGCAACCGCGGATGTACGCAAGGAGCTCAATTTCTGTAAAAAAGTCGGGTTCACGCCGCTGGGTGTGATCGAGAACATGAGCGGATATGTGTGTCCACACTGCTCAGAGTGTACGAATATCTTCTCTTCGGGAGGCGGACAGACTTTGGCCGAGCAGTTTAACGTGCCATACCTTGGTGCAGTTCCAATTGATCCCCAATTTGTCCTAATGATTGAATCGCAAAAGAACCTACTCGAGGAATACCCCAAAAGCGCCTTGTGTCCAATCTTTGAACAAATTGTGCAAAAGATCATTGATCTCAACCTTCCCTCACGAGTAAAATAGATTATGCCAGCGTTGAACAATGTTTGATGTTTGGTGAAGATGAATTGGTTCCTACTTGACTATGTACATTTTTTATCCAACCTAAATTTATCTATATTTGTTAGTAACAAGCTAATAGAAAAGCGTTTGAATCAGAGAAAAAAGGCCTGGTTTGATATCAAGACTGTATAAAAAAAATTTCAAGTTTACAGTTCATGATTAGCATGGAAGGATGTTACATCATATTCCAATTCATATCTTTCACTTACTATTCCGTTAGTTATGCTTTCCCACAAAGTGCAGAATCGCAAATAATCCTTCATATATCAGAAATCCGTTTGTTTGGCTTTAGGAGTCGAATCGTCATAATTATTACGATTGGGGCGACAACGTGTCATCATAGAAAGAATTTGCAATCCCAGGACTGTAAACTTACCATCTTCATTCAATAAATCGATCACCACTGCGCTGAGAGTTTTCTCAGCACAGTGTAGGAGTGATAAAGAATGAAAAAAAATTGTCGCACAATCAGGCTTTATAGGGACGAATTTTTTTCCTACCGGGGGCACGCGTAGCACCACGCGTTATCACCACCGAACATGACCGCCGCATAGCAAGCGGCGGGACACGCAACTGCTTTTAACAGAGCGACTAAAGGCTCAATAATGAATATGAGTAATAAATACCGTTGCTCGCTTCGGTAGGATCAGACACTAGTTCAATTAATAATTTCAATAATAAATATCAATAAATTAACGGGTGGGCTAAATTATCGTACCTTGCCGCGTAAATTAGTTTCCCGTTACACCACCCGCTGATAATCTCAGTCTTCATGGGCCGTCAGCGATGTCCAAGTACACTTGGAAACATTTCGATGCTTTGCAGAGCCCATCGACATCGTTCAAGTCCCCTCTAGAAGTAATAGCCCACATTGACCTTGATGCATACTACGTAAGTGTATTAACGATGGCGACATTTTAGAGGCTAACAGTTGATCAGGCCCAAGCGGAACAGATCAGGCTTGGACTAGATGCTACGACACCAGTGGTGTGCCAGCAATGGCAAATGCTCATAGCCATCAACTATCCCGCGAGGAAGTTTGGGATCAAGAGAGGAGATAACGTTGCAGATGCCAAGAAGAAGTGTCCAGACCTCGTAGCGGCCCATGTTGCAACGTTCAAGAAAGGAGAGACCCAGTGGCACTATCACGAATCGCCAGATTCTCAAAACTACAAGGTATCACTAGATCCATTTAGACGGACCAGCAGGAATATCTTTAGCGTTTTCAAACGCATGTGTCCCGCAGTAGAAAAGGCGGGAATTGATGAAGGGTTCCTCGATCTGGGACCATATCTTTATGAGAAGGCTGGTGAACTTTTCCCCGAGCTTCTGGAGAGATCTGGAGACGACGACCTTCCCGAACTGCCACCAATTGAGCAGCTAGAAGAGAAGCTCAATGTGTATAAATGGCACGGGGTAGTCATTGGGTGCGAAAAAGACGAAGTCCCCCGAATTTTTGACGACTGGGATGACGTATTGATGCTTATTGCGTGTCATCGAGTGCAGGAGATTAGGGATACCCTCTTCCAGGAGATGAAGTTTACTTGTTCGGCTGGTCTAGCAAGGAACAAGATCCTGGCAAAGTTAGGCAGCGCCAAAAACAAACCCAACGGCCAAACAATAGTGAGGAATTCTCAAGTCATCCCGTTCCTCAAAGAGCATGAAATCACCGACTTTTGGGGCTTTGGCGGTAAATTTGGCGATAAAGTGATGAGAAAGCTGGCCGTTCCACAGGAAGAAAACTCCATCTCGTATATCCTGGATATCCCCTGCAAGGATTTGCAAAAGAAGCTTGGCCAGGCGGATGGAGTGAGAGTATACAATGTGGTTAGAGGCGATGAATCAGGAGAAGTCACCACCCGAACTGACGTCAAGTCGATGCAGTCGATCAAGCAATTCACATCCAAGGGGTTGGCTTCATTAGATGACTGTTTTCAGTGGATTAGAGTGTATGCTGCTGATCTTGCTAACCGAGTACTGGAGCTTGATGAGGAGCTCGAGTTCCCACGCCGGCCTAAACGGGTGTCTGTTGGCCACGGCCATTATCGCGCTGGAAAGTCGGTATACCATTCAAAGCAGGGTGCTTCTCCAAATCTAGTGGTCACGGATATTTCGTTTGATCATCTCACAGAAGGTATTTATCTAATGGGGTGCAGTCTGCTCAGACAATTGCAATCCGACGGGATAACCCTTTTCCCATGTTCGCTTCTGTCGCTTTCGGTTAGTTCATTTGAAACTATTGGTGGACATGGAGTACAGCGGTTAGATGATTTCTTTGGATCTACATCGTCACTTTTGACAAACTATAATGAGGGCCAATCGCCCAAAAAAGCCGCCGAGTCTGTTGAACCAACGGAATCAATTGACAAGCTTGAGTCTGTGGATCCCGAGTGCGAAGCAAATGAGACTCCTCCACCGGAGTCAACTAAAGCATCTGTGTCGGCCACCACGACTGGAACTACTAGCTCCGAAACGCCAGACCAAACAGACGAGTTAATCGATAACGACGACAATGATCTCTTTGTATCGCAGTATCATTGTGATCGCTGTGGTAAGGACCTGCCACTGGATGAAGTCGATGAACATAAGGACTGGCACTTTGCCAAGGACTTGCAGAAACGATATACCCCATCCAATACTCCGAGCAGTTCATCTGGTCCAAAGAAGAACACGGCATCGGCGCAAAAGCGCCCAAAACCACAACAATCTTTAAAAACCAAGAAGAAGCCAAAGCCCAATAACAACAAGTCTATTCTCGACTTTTTCGGATAAAGGGATTTTGTAAAAAATTTGGATGAGCCTTGTTAAATACGATATTACACGAGCATTAAGGGAGCAAGCTGAGGGAGGAGGTTGATCCATCATTACCACTGAACCACGACTTTCTCCTAAAATCAATGCTTGGGAAGGGGCTCCTGCTTCTGCTTCTACTCCTACTTCTGCCCCTCCCCAGCCTATCCAGCAATGACACCCGCGACGACTCGGCAGACCGCTGTGGCGATACATCCAGTTGTCTGCGATGAATATTTGGAATTGGTGTACTGTCTGCTGAAACGGAACGAGAATGGCCCTTGTGGTGGTTTTGGCGGTCTTGAGCCTGACCGGTAAGGAACCAGGGAAGCGAGAGAGGTTTCTTTTCAGTCGCACCATTGTCATAGGTCTTGATGATATCGTCGCGCTGGTCCTGTATCACTGCTCTATATGTCTGTCGGGTCGGGTCAGCTTCTCGTTTGGCCCGCTTCTTCTCTCGTTTGCTCAATGGTCGTACTACAATAACCGGCACGGGCGAGTGCTGCAGACAGTACTTGGAAACAGAACCCGGAAGAAGTCCCTTAAACCCATCCATTGACCGCCCCCGGGTACCCACCACTAATATAGACGGTTCGTATATTTGTACCTGAACCAAATGATTAGCACCTCGCCCATTGTTACCAAATTGTACTCACCATCCGTTGAAACTCTTCCTCCACTTTACCTAGCGTAAACTCTAGCACCAGCAGAATCTCTCGGTTTCGGGAATTGCGCGTCTTGATATGGTCGAGGAATCGGTGCGCCTCCTCAATGTACTGCTTTTCATCCGAGCCCAAATGAGTACCAATCCGGTCGTTTGGATCGACCACTCGCAGGCACACAACCTCGTCCCCGTCCTCTACAAGCTCCTCAAAAACCCATTTCAAAGCGACATCGGAATAAGGGTTCTCATCAATACCACACAATATGGTCCGGGTAAGCCGGGAATACTTGTAATCTTCATGCTTGGAGCGTAACGTCAGGGCAAAGTCCGAGGCCTGCTTGTTGTCAAACGTATCAAAGGCGACCTGCGGCTTGAACTGGTCCTTTTTCCGCTTCGGCAGGTCTTTCCCCTCGGGGTTGGTGATTACTAGCTGGGTAATGGGTTCCTCAGCCAACGCCATCGTGGTAAGATTATAAGTTTGGTGGCCCAGTGGGAATGCCGGCTGTGCTTTAGGGTTCCGGCCTGGTTTATTGGGGGCTTTGGTTACTTGTCGCTGGGTCAGCCGTGCCCGACAAGGACGCGGCGGGGTGCCCATAGCGTTCCATCGCCGTCCCGCCATGCAGGCGATGCAGCTAAGGTGCAGGATACGCATTTCATACCGATCGGTATCTAACGATGGCTGTGCTCTATGGTAGAGCGGAGGCGTGTAATGAACGGGCAGTAGTACATATCATGAATATTTTCGATAAATAAGAGCCATTACGTATACATAGTCTATCTAAAGTCGTCCTTTCGTTTGAATCCGCCTGCTGCAGCGTTCCTGACGATGCTTTCCGTCGCCAGGGTCTGAGCGATACGCTCCCGCTGTTTCAATCGCCGACTGAGGTAGTCAATTTCGCCCCGGGCCCGAAGAATTCGAAGGATAATGTCCTCCGTCTGTGGGGTCTCTCGTTTGGCGTTTCTGATCTGTTCGGCCTGCTTCTTGAGAGTCTTACGGTTTCGATGAGCCATGACAGTGTTCTTACGCTTGATCATTTCAGGGATGGCAAAGTAGTTGCGCTCCTGCAAGGACTTGAAACTCAGAGAGGACAGTTTCTCACTCTCCTGCTTCAACTCGCTGGTAGACAAGTCGTAGTAGACTGGAATGGTCATGAGCTCCTGGTATTTCTGGGATTGAAGTACCTCAAGCGAGGGCCCGGCGCCGTCGTGATGGAAGAAGTCTCGCATGGCCGAAAGCCAAGTGAAAACGATATCCGCTTCAGCAGCAGTAAGTTGATGCTGGCTGGTACGCTTGTCGCTCAGTGCGGGTAGCAGCAGGAATTCAATCGTGTGCAGAACAACCTTCCAAGTTTGGGTCATAACTTTTAGTCTCATTTCCTTCGTCAGCCCTTGAGCGAGGGTCGTAAAGTTCTCGTTCAAGTAGTCAAAGAGTGGGTTCAGCGAGTCCTCAATCTCCACCGAAGTCAGTCGGTTGGCCGGTTTGCTGGGTCCACTGATTCGAGTGTTGCTAAGCCAGCTGGAGACAGTGTCCATGCCAAAGCGTCCACTGCCGGTGAGCGACTTTAGAGTTTGCAGCGAGATTGAGTATTTAATGAACGCTGAGAATTTCTCCACAATAAGTCGTATCATGTCCCCTTCGGTTCGTAGCAGCGTTCGGAACGCTTTACCAAAGTGGAATCGAATATCATCTCGTTCACTCTCCATGCTAATATTAACCATGAGCTTGCCTTGGGTATCTAGATCCAGCCAATAATCCTATATCACCCTGTTAGTCAAAAAAAAAAAAACATCATCGCCTCCGTCTCTAAAAATATCTTACCTGAGAAACAAAGTCCTGGAATGCACTTGGATCAAGTCGAATAAACGCTCGACCGCACAAATCATGGTTCGACAGGGCATTTTCATCCCACACTGTCGCCGTAAGCCACTTTGGCCCTCCCGTAGCAATTTCAAACATTTCATCCCAGTATGGGTTCAAGTCCTCGTAAATAGTTCGCGTCTTGCCAATCTGTTTCCGGGTTTGCTGGTCTACCAGAGTAACATATGGATCACTCAATCCATTCATATCGCACGCCTTGAGACCTTCGGCCTGTACAATCTTGACAGTGAACAGATAAGTCTGTGCCTTTCGCTTCTGTGGCGGCTCGCTTTTGACAATGATGCTGGACAGCTTCTCCGAGTCCAGCTCGCCCTCAATCTTGTCCAGTTCTGCCTGGGCCAGCTCAATGTCGTTAAGCTTGACACATGTTTCCTTCATAAACCGGTATGGAGCAGGAATCTGCACCGACTTGCCATTGACGGCGCTTTTGGCGAGAGCGAGCCACTTGTCCTGCCGAGTCTTGACTTGCTGCTGTTGCTGATCATCGTCCTCCCCAATTCGTAGTTCCTCCTGGACCTTGGCAAAAAGTCGCGACGAGTAGTGGCAAGCGCCAGATGAGATGCCCTTCATTAAAAGGGTAAAAATCTTTGCCCGGTGCAGCGGGTTACGCCAATCCAGGTCGTTCATCATATCAAGGGCATTTCTAAACGACTTGAAAATGTCCTGCACAGAAGAACTGTAAAACTGCTCCGCCTCTTCGTTGAGGGGTAAGAATTGGTCCTCATTGATGGCCGGATCAACCCAGGACTGGGCCAGGCTTGCAGCGGACTCTGCCCACTTGACAACATAGGGATAAAACACGCCTTCAATGTCAAACGTAAACGGCTCAGATGAGACCTGGGTATAAATGTCGCGAATTTCAGCGAGCTTCTTGTAGAGGATGATCATATCTTCAAAGGACGGTTCCTCGCTGCGAGCCTGCATGTGAGACATCATATGGGTGAACATGCTATTACTGTCCGCGGCGAAGAGAGCGAGGTGCCGCTGGGTCGAAATCTTGGCAATGTGGATGCGGTCAAAGAGCAGGTGTTTGTACCGCTTGTTGAGCCGCTTGGAGATCCCAATGAGCTTGTCGGCCAAGTCGATGATATGGAGTGGGTCGAGCGTGTGGTCCCGGGGGATATCATCAATAAGTGCGTCGTACTTAATTTCGGCGGCGGAGATGATGGTTGACTCAATGCGTTCTTTTTGTTTTTTGGACAGCTCAATGGGGGAAAACCCTTGCATGTGGGCATCAGCAAACACAAACTCCTCCAGCGTCTGTAGATATGGTCCAATTTTAGGCGGCGAATTGTCGTAAATGTACCCGAGGCACTCGGTAATGCGGTCGACCGCCGTGTTGAACACGCTCTGAAGGCTTGTGACAAAGTGTACTTTATCGCAGTACGGCCATGAGTTTGGCAGCCACTCCTTGATGATTTTCTTATTGCCCTGCTCGGTGGCCACGTACCGGGCCAGGTTGAATGCATCATTGAGATTTTCCAGGTCAAACAGGCCTTCTTTGAACATTTCCTGGGCCACGTCGAGCAGAATCACTGCTCGCGTAACGTTGGGAATGCGCCACAAGTGGGCGGATTCGTTGAGCAGGGTAATTGACGGTTTGGACAGCAGCAGCGGAATGCTGTCCGGGTTCGACTCGAGCTCACGGCCGGCGGTTTTAAAATCTCGCTCGAGGCACCGCTTGAGCAGGTGGCGGTAATACGACTTGGGGTCGGGCGGAATGAAATAGTAGCCGTCGTGGCCATTGGCCGGCGCAATTGTCGACTTGGAGGCCATAAAGTAATGCGAAATATGCAGTGAGATTTGCTCGAGTTCGCGGTCCTTCCATTCCTGCCACTCAAACTCGGGGTCAAAGTCAATCTTACGGTACACCACGTGGCGGTTGTAATCGCGGAGGTCCCGCTCAATGGCCCGAAGTTCGGAAACGGCACGCTGTTCGGTAGCCTCGCTCTTGGCGGCGTCAATGTCCCGCTGTAGCTCAGAGTCTGCAACATAGAGCAGGGATGCAATGTCCTTGGCCATCATCATGTCTCCAAGCACAAACGTCGGGGTCTGAACGGATGCGGCCGCTCTGGCGTCAAACGTCGCCCCGCGGGCCTGGGGCTGTAAAAAGGCCAGCTGAGAGCTGTTTTTGAGCCCCATTTCATACGCCTCGAGCTGCTTCATAAGGCTCGGACACGAGCCGGCCTGGCCGCCATCGCGGATCGTGTCAATTAACAGCCGCACAAATGCCGATGCCTGGCTGTCGACGAGCCCCTTTGCCTCCTGCGGTTCTACAGCGCTCTTGTTAAGCTCCTTGGCGACGCAACTCAAGAACATCATGACAAGGTCCTCCGCCCGCCGATTCTCCTTGATCTGGCGCATAAAGTCCGGCCCCAATAAGAGGGCATAAAACGACAAAAAGCTCCGCCGCAGCAATGGGTCCTCGTCGCCACGATACCGGACATCCTGCTTTAGCGCAATTTTGTTAAACCGCGCCTGGAGCAGCTTGGGCACCTCCTTGGGGAGCTTGAGATTGCCAAACGAGGGCGGCGCAGTGCTACCAGAACCCATCCCCAGGGTATGCGACAAGGACACGCTATGCTGATGGTGCGACGACCCACTGCTCTGGGGGCTCAATCGCTCCTGGACCGAGCTCGCGTGTCGCGCATGTCCCCGCGATGACGGGGAGACCGTCCCCGAGGACCCTGGATAGTCCGCGTTGCGGAATCGCGGCTGGGTGCGGTACCCCAGCACCGCTAGCCGCACCATGTACGGGTAGAGCGAGCCGTCAGTGATCTTGGTGTTGAGGTCTCTCCACGACGGCGACACCTGGGACACGGGGGGTGAGGCATAGGGCTCTCCCACCGCCTTGCGGCCAACTGTCCTTGTCGACGACATGCTCCATTACCTGACAATCAAAGTATCTGTCCCGTTGCGTGTAGTTCTCCGATAGGCTCGAGTGTCTTGGCACCAGGTTCGCCACGAAAACTGCAAAATGATGGTCTCCTCTGGAGCGCAGTAGTGGGTTGGGTGGTGGGCTTGGTGAGGTCTGGTAATAAATCACAGGGGTACCCGTGGCTCGTGTCTCTGATCTGCTTATGTAATCGGTAGCACTTTAACGGCGGGATTTGAGGAGAGGGGCTGGAATATGGCAAAGACTGGGTAGCTGGGTGAGGCGTGGGCCGGGTGAGGCAGTCAGAGAAGCAGTGCTCGGTGATGGGCGGCGGAATTGGCGATTTAAGGTCGTTAACTAGCGGTTTGGGGGTTTTCAGGGGATGGGTGCAAAATGCCGAATGCCGACCTGCATATCAATTGAACGCCCAAAACACTGGGTCCTACATGGGATACGTCATTACTTGTAATCGTTGGATCGTGGATTGTAACGTTGGAGTACTTGTAGCACTAGTAGCATTCGGTATATTGTTTTACTTGGTCATCGAGTTAGAGTGTGGTTCAGCCGCACTGATGGGCCTAAAAATAGCCAGCTGCTATATATACATCAGGACCCTGCACCGAGCCACGGCTGTCTACTAGCCAACTTAAGAGGCTCGACTTGGTTCTATTTGTGCAGGTTACACTCTTACACCGTCACGACCGTGGTTAGATTACGCCGGTAGCTCCATACGCTCTGCTGGAGTCCGCACTCCAATTCTTTAGTATTCGCACTGTAATAATAGTCATTAGGATTCAATTAATACAAATCAATTAAAAGAAATCAATTAATACAAATCATTGGTAATAGAAATCAATTAATCAATTACAGTAATCGGAAATATGGTCAATGATCAATACGGGTTCCTCTGCAAAACGTGATGAATTATCGCTAAATAGCATAGTTTAATTTCCATGCCTCGGTAGATGACCCCACACTCGATGAGGATAACGCCGACACCTTGCCATACCTCGAATAACGATGAGCGCTCCTCACAGGGAGAGGTTCCCGTTTGCATTTGCACCGGACATCATCCGGGCCCAGCAGAAGGACTCGTACATCGAGGCTCTGCTGAAGGACAACCTAGAGTCGGTACTGCGCCGGCTTAAGGGCTCGCGGTTCCTCCACAACCATGCCACGGGGGTCGCTACCACGACCAACCTGGTCTATCTCGGACTCACTACGCTTTTGGGCGCCCGTACTCTAGGCGAGGAATACGTTGACATATTCCACACGACGCCACGGTCAGGCATGCCCGGATGGAAGCGGCGGGCCGGGTACGTGCTCTCAACATCGCTGGGGCCCATACTACTACTCAGAGTCATCCCCAAGCTGAGGAGCCGCATTGACCGCAAATTAGAAACCGCCGAGGCGAGCGGGGAGTCCCCATTGCGAGTCGTGGTGCTCAAGCTGCTCCGGAAGGTCTCTGAGGCCGCCTCGATTCAGGTCATGCTGACCCTCCACCTGGCGATATTCTACTTCTTTGGCAGCTACTACCAGCTAGCCAAGCGCCTGTGGGGTATGAGATACGCATTCGGACACCGTCTAAACCCGATGGAGACCCGCGGTGGGTACGAGTTCCTCGGGATCATGATTGTTGTACAGTACCTCGTTCGTGGTGCCAGCAGGGCTTTGGCGAGTCCTAGCCAAGAGAGTGAACAAACTGCTACAACAGAAACCGCCGAGGAAATTGATCTCGAAAACCCTACCGTCCTGCCGTATATCCCAGACGCGTCGCGCAAGTGCACCCTGTGTCTCGAGTACATGAAGGACCCCACGAGCACGTTGTGTGGCCACGTCTTTTGCTGGGCTTGTGCGTCTGACTGGTGCAGAGAGAAGCCCGAGTGTCCTCTGTGCCGTCAATCGTGTGAAGAACAGCATCTCCTGCCACTGCGCTGAGTATTTAACCAATCGCGTGAACATCTACTGCGCTGAGTATTTAACCAATCGCGTGAACATCTACTGCGCTGAGTATTTAACTAATTCCCTGTTACAGACTAACCCCCGCTATACACAATGGGGCCAGCCCCCAGAATCCCTGTACCGCTACAGACACTGGAGGCCAACCCCCAGAACCCTTGTACAGAAATGAGTCTATTTTTAAATGCCAATACGGTAGAGCACCTTTTTTTTGCCCTTGCGGCTCGCCGCGGCGGCCAGATCAGGCTCGTTATCGGTGGAGAGAGAGACGGGAGCCGGCTTTTGACCCCATTGCGCTGGGTTAGGCAGCTCTGGCGGCGGCCTCACTGGAGGGTGGCGCTTGACCTTTGATTTAGGCAGAGATGGGAACTCTTGTTGAGGTAGGTTGGACGAAGAGGCCGGACGGCTC
The DNA here is from genome assembly GCA_030558815.1 of Blastobotrys malaysiensis. Lineage (NCBI taxonomy): Eukaryota > Fungi > Ascomycota > Dipodascomycetes > Dipodascales > Trichomonascaceae > Blastobotrys > Blastobotrys malaysiensis. Next base: position 103,220 of record JAKTQL010002484.1, read on the forward strand.
AGCGTGACCATGTTCATTCTGTTAGTAATGCCCGTGATGGAGGTTGTGGAAGAGGATGCAGAAGAAGGTGCGCTACGGGCAGCGAAACGCTGGGCAGCACTTTGCTCAACCGGCGCTTGAGGCTTTGGCTTGGCTCCAGGAAGAGATGGGAACGCCGCAGAACTGTTGAGGTCAACCCGGCGCGAATTGGATGGTCGCCCTCCCCAGCTAGCAGCAGTGCCTACTACGGGCTTGCCCTTGGCACTGCCCAAGGACGGGAAGGCCCGTCGTTCCTCATAGGCCTTCATCTCGGCATTGAGCTGCTTGGTCTTATTCCCCGTGGCGTACTGCGCAGCAATCTCGTGTATCAGCACTCGGAGGTCAGTCACGGAGACCGACTCAAACAGCTGGGCACACTCGCTCACCAACGTCTTGGGTGTAATGCTATTACCTTCGAATCGCTCCAGCAACTCCTTGAACTGGGAGAATTTGGACGCATCGTAGCTAAGGTGGATCCGTGCCCGCTCGTCGATACGCTTCCGTGCCTGCTCCCGGCTGTTCCCAGCGAGATGCTGGCTTCGCGAGGTGGACGGAGCCTGTATAGCCTGGGCCGGACGCGATGCGCCGAGCTCAGGGAAGGCCTCCTCGGGGGTCTCAAACGCCGAATGAGTTGCCGCCAAGGACGCAGCGGTTGTGTCGGCGCTTACAGTCGAGAGCTGGCCCTGGAATTCGCCTCGTCGACCGCCCCGGGACGAGTTGAATGTGGGCTCGATCCGTCGCGCAGACTTTCCCTTGCCGACAATCTCCGGGTGCTCGTTCGCCATATGGTCCTGGAGCTCCACGGCGGTGCCAAACACAACAAACTTCTTATCGAGACACCCCCGCGCAGTACACGCATAATGCTTGTCCTGGAAGTGCTTCTCAAGCATGTCGTAGTTCTTATAGTACTGGGGGTTGCCCGGGTTCAACCTTTCGCACACAAAACACTTTTCGTGCTTCTCTCGACAGTGTGTGAACAGCTCGTCCCCAGAGTAGAACCGCGTACGGCAGAACTCGCACTGCGGATGCCCTTTAAATCCTTCCTTGTCCCCGTCCTTCTCATGCTTTAACAGCTGATTGTGGGTGTAGAGGGGGAGCTCAATGGTGAAAACATGCTTGTGCTTGCAGCATAATTCGCATAGATTGCGCTCGTGGGCCTTGCGGACGTGGTTCTTTAGATCTTTCCAGTTGAGCAGTACCTCACTACATTGCGGTGAGGGACAATTGAACTTGAGTAGTCTATGCACCTCCTCGCGGCCTTCCTTCGAGTCGAACAGAATACCCAGCCGCTCATCCTTGTACACCAAATCCTCGGCAGGGAAGGCCAGAAACGCCTTGTCAATGACTTTGGATACCACAATTGAGTCCTGTGGGGTACGGCAGATCAGACACGACTTGTTCTTCATGAGGGCCCGCATCCGCACGGCACACTTGTGGCACGTAAAGTGCTGGCATGGGTAGTGTGCCGCATACTCAATATCGTCAGCGCACACGAGGCACATCTCTCCTTCGCCCCCCGCCTCTACCTGCTCCTCCATCTTTTCCCCCGCGGCCTCTTTGACGGCCGCGGCCTTGGGTTTCCGCGCCCGGCCCTGCCGCCGTCTCGCTCCCGACTTTGCGTCTCCCTTTGCTTCCGACATGGCACTGAGGTTGGGTTACTTGTAAAAATGTTGTCAAGCGCGCTTTATAATCGCAGTGCAATGAGGAGGAGGGGCACTCTGCCACTGGTCGGTGTTGCTAGTAGTGTACCCGTAAGCTCACGGCCAATTTTTCGCTCTCGGCATGGTGGAGCCGCACCAAGTTCGGAGCTCCGCTTCCACCCGATTCGATGCGGCTCAATTTGGGAGGACTATGCGGCTCAGCCCCGGGATCCAAGCCCCTGTGAGGGCCCAGGGGGAGCAAGATTGCAGGGTTTTCTAGGGGCCGCCAATAGGCGAACGCATCGCCGAAGCCGAGGGATAGTACTGTCAAGATCTTGATCGGATCAACCCAAGTTTGGTCACAACCCCCCACATCCTACCACTGGAAGAAATAATGAACGTCTCTGGCACTATCAACGCGCTGCGGCTGCTGTACAATCCATCCCTGTTCCTGCCCCAGTTAGTGGTGTCCAACTTTGGGCAGCTACCGGTACCCATCCCCCCAAAGTCGCCGACCTCTCCCCAGATCGGGGTCGTCGTACTGGATAAGGACAACTGCTTCGCCGAGCCGCATAAGAACGAGGTGTATCCTGAATACCTCCCGGTGTGGCAGCGGCTCAAGGATACGTATGGCCCTGACCGTCTGCTCATTGTCAGCAACACGGCCGGATCCAACGATGATGATGGCCATAACGAGGCCCGTATTCTCGAGCAGCGCACCGGAGTCAAAGTGTTCAAGCATACCATGAAGAAGCCCGGGTGCCACTACGAGATTGTGCATTACCTCAAGGCGCGCGGGCTGATATCCTCTCCCGAGGAGGTGGCTGTTGTCGGGGACCGTCTTATGACTGATGTTCTCATGGCCAATATCATGGGTGCCCAGTCCGTGTGGATCAAGGACGGGGTCGTACCTTCCACCTCTGTCTTTACTGCATTCGAACAGTCCTTCTACCGCTACATGACCCTGGGCAAGAAGGCCGAGTAGAGAGCTGGCCTCCTTCCGTTATTTATCTCCCCCGACAATCGTCTGTGATAGAAATTATAAATAAATAATACACTCTTTTCATCCGTTTGACTTTTTTTATTCATTTGATTGGTTAATTGGTTGGTTAATGGGTTGGTTAATTGGTTGGTTAATGGGTGGTTCGTTAATCATCATTCGAGTGGTCATCAAGAGCCGCAATCTCCTCCGGCGGAAGCGCAGTCAAGTGGTCTTTGAGCAGAGCATTCATACCAAAGGAACTCACCTTGTCGCCAAAGATCTTATGCATACGCTCATCACACAAAATCTCTCTCCCGTCCGCCGGATTCTGCAGCTTGTGCTCCTTGATGTACACCCACAACCGCTTGACCACCTGTGGACGGCTGAGAATCGGCTCCCCCACAATATCAACAAGCGCGGGGCTCAGCCGCAGCGGCTTGTTGAACCCGCCGGTTGGAGCCTTACGCTTCTTCTTGGGGGTGTCGCCATCTTCCTCTATCTTGGCTCGTGATTGCCGTTTTCGAGCCCCGGTGCGGGGTTCTCGCTTGTTCAATGTACTCTGGAGTTGTTCCGCCATCATCGCATCATGTCGCATCTGCTCTTCTTTTATACGGTCCTCATTGTAATTGTTGTTCAGCCGCTCTTGGAACTTGACAAATCGGTCCATGATGAGATCGTCCATTGGCTTCTTGTACTCGGTCAGATCCACTGCAAAGAGCTCCTGGATGGCCCGCCGCAGCTTGCGTGCCGAGATCTTCTCCAGGTCGGAGACTCCGAGAATTGCCTATCATGTTAGCCAATTGTCCAGGAAATATATGCCACATACATCAATGGTAGGAATGTATTTGTCACCGTTGAACTGCATTGGAGTGGTCCATCGACATTAGGAGGTAAAATTGTCTTGTTGGGATAAAGGTAGCCCGGGGTACCAAATACAATTAACGCGACGCCAACGCGTCTGTGTCCATTTTATCGTCAATCAATCAATCAATGATCAAATTATAACCAAATTCATATATTCAAATCTAAAAACAATAATAATAAATAATAATAAACGTAAATCAAATAAGCCTCTAGAGATATGGCATCCAAAGGTTGTCAGTAAGGGCAAGGTGTCGCGGATTGACCGCTTGCGAAATAAGATCCATAATGGTCTGATTGGCAGGAATGTTGCCTTGGCCATGCTGCGCCAGAGACATGGCTCGCTTGACAATCGCCTCCACGTTGACTTTGACAATATCCCGCAGCTGCTGGTCCTGGACGCTCGGTCGGTGCTGCTGCGTGTACCACGAAATGAGCTCGTCCCGCACAAAGATGGACAGGTACTGGTCAAGATCAAACTCGGGCTCAGTGAGACCCTTGGCAATGATCATGATCCCCATTGAGTATAGACCCTCAAGGCTGGTCGGGCCCATAAGTGTCTGAATATTCGGCGTCAGCCGGAAAGGTACTGGCTCGCCATTCTGGAACGTTGGGGCATTCTTCGACGGCGGTAGAGCTGTTGTTTTGTTAGCTTGACATTTCTCCACATTGTCACAATTATACTTACTTGGAAGCATTTCAGTGGCACATGCGTTGCCAGATCCCGTATTGATCAGGAACTTGTGCGGATATCGATTGTTTATGCACATGAGGAAAGTCATAAACGTAATCCCGGCATACTGATACGAAAACTGCTTTCGGAACAACCAGAAGTCCGCAAACGATCCATACGTGGACATAAAGTACTAGAAACAGTTAGTAAAAAAACAAAAAATCCCAAACGGATAACTTACGTCTCGGAACACTGTCGTCGGGACAAGGCTGCTTTGGATAGCAGTCAGAATCTCCGCCTTTACAGCTCCAACATCTGGCTTGGGCAATGATGGATCAAACGCAGCTCGCAGCTTTTGCATCGCCAAATCCATCGGCGCATCCCGGGATTGACCTGCCCGTCTGCAGTAGTCCTCGTAGATGGCCTGCATAGATATATTCCGCGAATCATCCTGCACAATTCGAATATGCGGTGTAAGCGGAATGGCCACCGGCAGAGTAAACTGCAGATATCGGTTCTTGCTCTCCTTTCGTCGGGCGATAACGCTGTTGAGGATCTTAAACAGCTGCGTAACCCTCTCCTCTCGTCGCGAATGGCGCGCCGCTGGGTATTGCACAGCAAACGGATGGAGCGAACCATCGTGACCGAGCAGCGTAATACGCCTGTAGCACGTACCGGACCCTCGCACAACATCGACACTAGACATGAATCGCTCAATCTTGACAAAGTGCGTGTTATTATCCTTGAGCTCAAAGTACTGCCCAGGGACTTCAATGTCCTCAAACTTCTGATAGTGGAACTCGCTCAAATGTGGACTCAACGACTCAAGGTTGATCTTCTGTGGTCGGGAATCAAGCTTCTCCTCAAATCGGTCTCGCCACAGCCGTAGCTTCATCACATACTTCTCGAGATTCGGCTTCTCTTTAACAAAGTCTGCTTCAAATGCAGTCTTGATATGCTTGGGAAGTACAGACTCGGCAAACCGCGTGATATTGCTTTCCGTAGCGGGAGGGAGCTTGGCATCCTCCTTGGGATACGTGAGACGTCCCATATACTGAATGCCATCGTTGAGAAGAGCCACAATGAGCCGATACGCATCCTCATCCACTGGACACTTGAACCGCTGATAAATCTGATCCACAAAAGTCTCGAGAGAGAGCGCCAACAATGGATACGCCGTTTTCAGAATACCCATAATCTCATCCACATACTCCCATGGTTGCCTCTGCGTCGTGCCACGGTTGTTGTTAGTGTTGCCCTGTGCACCTCCACTAGCATTAGTCGCCACATTGACAGCGCTAGAGCCAGGAGTACCCGCATTGGAGCTATTGTATGCTGGGGAGTTGACATTAACTGGGGAATTGGCAGCTGAACCAGAACCACTGTTGACTGCTCGGTTAACTGGCTGGTTCGCCCCACTCGGCTGAGGACTAGCAGACGACTGATTCGGGTTCCTCGCAGCTGCCGCGGTGGCAGCCTGCTGAGCCTGACGTTGGACAACGCTATAATCCTCCTTAGTCGTTCGCAAATGGAAGTGAAGAGCCTGGGGATACGTTTTGGCGATCTTAATCAAAATAACACGCGCAATGTTAGCCTCCTTGTGTGCCAGGGAAGTCAATAGTTGAGGAATATAAGTGATCCAATACCATACTGGAATCTCTCCACGATAGTTCTCAAAGGCCTGGGCAATAGACCCGTTCGGATCATCCAAGCTGATAAGCCACAAAATTCGTCCAAGAAGCTTCCTGGTCTTGGCATTCTTGTACAATCCAGCAGCCTGAAGGTAGCAGCTAATTGAATTTGCAGCGTAGAGTAGTTCTTCAGGATGCTCCTTGAACCTCCTATCATTGAAGTATCCCCACTCGGCCCACGCCTTTGGCAGGTACAGGTCGATCTGCACTGCGTTCGAGAACGCCTGGTTGGCATCTTCTTGGACACCAAGTTTGGCAAGGAACATACCCTTGAGGGTGAAAAACTCAGCCTTCTGTTGAGCACCAAAGTACACCAAGTTAGTGTTGCTAATAACATCCAAACCAGTGTTAAGCTCTTTCGGATTCTGGTAATGGCATTTCGCTTGCTCCCGTAGCTTCAAGAAAGCCTCCTGGATCTCAATATTGGGTAGCGTGTATATCTTCGCCAGCTGGTTAATGCAAACCTCTGGCATATTGTGCTTTCTGGCGACATGAGCGAAGCGGTTGATAATCCATGCTATCTCGTGATATCCTCGATAGGCATACGAATTAGTCGAGCTATTGCCTCCATTAGCCTGCTGAAGAGCTGGGATCAACGGCAAATAAGTCTTGTTAATGACACTAAAGGCGTGTTGTCTCCAAGTGGCAAGGTCGCCCCAAACGTTGATATCATCCCAGAAGTTGGGGAGTCTTTCTCGCCATGCTTGCAAAACGCCCTTCAATTCCTGAGACTTTTGGTCGAGATTCTGGGCTGTAGTCTGCTGGAGCGAGAGATAAACCTGGCTGGCCTCCATAAACTCAACATATTGCTGGAATGTATGCAGCAATGGAATATGAGCTCCAGTGATTGATTTGGAAGGTAGGCCGTACCACTTACGAAGAGCAAGCTGGATACCTTCATCGCAATACCTCGACAAGTCCTGGATGGATTCCGCCTTCTGCCCATATGCCTGCAGACACAAGAAGGTCTCAAACACTTGTCGTCGTGGAGTAGGAACATCCATAACCGTCTTGATAGACTGTTCAAGCGGCTCCTTATCTGCGGTCCAATCAGCAACACGCCAACCACACTCCAGAAGCAAATCGGTAAAGCCTTCGTGCTTGGCCAACTCCGTCAAAATCTCCCATTGCTGCAGTTTCTGAGTGCACAGAATCCAATGATCTTCCCATAGATAGTATTCAGATTCTCCATAAGGCAAGACGCCAGATCGCGCCTTGATCTGGGCAGCCTCGTACATTTGCAACGCTCGCGACCACATACCGCATTGCTCATATGACAGACCAGTGTTTGTCTCTGTGTACTTTGCTCGCCGCCTCCACAAACCATAGAACATATCGTTCTCCTGGAGACCCGCGTACATCTCAACTAGTGCATCAAGATTACTCTCCGCAACCTTGGCGGAATCGGTGTGCGGGTTTGACTCAATCTGCTCCATAATCTGGATAGCTGAGTACCATCCATTAAACTGCTGGCCGAGGAATTTTACCAAGTGAGGCGGTAGATGCTCTTTAGCAGCACCACAGCCTTCAAGCAAAGTCTGTACAACATTTGGTCTCTTATCGATCTGACGGTTGTGGTATTCCTTCGACAGCAACGTAATCAGTGCTCGAATCAGCTCTGACTTCTCTCGATTAGGAACAGCGGAATGTACGAGAGGGAAAATATTCACCCACATGTCATGACTGAGGTCTACCGACTGATACTGCAGTTCAATAAGAGGATCAAACAAGGACTTTGCCGTAGTGCTCTGAACGTCTTTCATAAATTCAAGACGCCGGGCCAGCAAATCATCCAATCCATCTGCTTTTTGCGGAGATTCATCATCAATATCCATCTCTTCACCATCTTTCTCGAGTGAAGCGTCAATACCACCCAATGGTGCGAGTTGGTAATCTGTTGCTGACAACGAAATAGGAACGTTGGTGTCAACACCTCCATACAAGAGTTGCAACGCCTGATTGATCCAATGATAATCAGAAAGCGACTCCCAGTTCTGGTCAGCCAAAATATAAGAGAGGCGCTTGAGGATGTTACCATCAAGCGAATCGCTAAGAATGGTCATCAATCTCTTTCTGGTCTTAGCATCCTCCAACCGAGTGCCAATCATAAACGGATGCTCCATTCGTACAGAAAGTTCTGAGCGGTTGAGAGCTGGATTCTCATATATCTCCGTCACAACTTCATAGAACAGCCTCGTCAGCTCCTTATCGCCATGCGCTTCGAAGGAAAGCATCTTTCCAAGAATGGCTGCCTTTTCTTTCGTAGTAGGGAAGAGATCTGTCTTGGAGAACACCCATTTCCTTGTGCACTCAATAATCTTTGTACACAATTGTTTATCACTGGATCGTTCAATCAATTGTGCGAGTAAAGACAAAAATACACGTCTCTGATCACCAAGATAAGATATTCGTAGAGAAGAAAGCTCGACCGTCTTGATCAGCAATTTGACAGTTCGCTGAGATTCTGCCTCCACATCAACCACGGCGTTACTAGCTTGAGACTGGCTGCCAGAGCTAGTAGTCGCCGCCCCAGCTGCCGAATCGTCAGATCCGCGAGAGAGATGTTCCTTGCAGAGCTTTCCAAACACTTTCATTAAAGATGGGAGAATGGCATCGATGCTCTGTGGATCATACTTGGCCAAAGATGACGCCATGGTGATGCCAGCAAATGCTGCTCCGTTGCTCAAATGCTCCGAAACAGCATCATTAATCATCTTGATAAATGACGTCGCACCTTCTGGAACATCTTCATCATCGCCGACCTCAGCCTTAAGTGCAGTCAAAACAATAGAAATGACCTTCTCACAAGTCGCTTGAATTTCTAAAAAAGTTAGTCACCGCATCAATGCCATATAGCAAAAGTAAACTTACCAATATTGTCTGACTTGACGCTCTTTTCCAGTAACCTTTCTAAATGGTTCACATTCTCCAAGACCCATGCATCATCACGCTTGCTCGACGTGATATTAATAACCTCCAGTGCATTCAATGCAACTGCAATAGATTGAGGATCATTCATATCGTTGTGAATCAAAGACCTCTCAAAGAAGGTCAGTTTAACCGAAACTTCAGGCCAGTGGTCCTTGCTTAAAAGTTCAGAAAGTATGCTCAGAATGCGCTGTCCAAGAGCATTCTCGGAGACTTTATGATGTGACATGCAAACAAATCGAATCAAGTAAGTCACACAAGCTTCCCGCTGATGGAAGGGGACGATATAAGACTGCGACATGGACTCCACTGCTGGCTGATCCCCTTCACCTTCAGTTTTAGCTTTCGTTTCCGCAGTCTGTTGCTCTTTGGCCATATTCTCCCACTTCAGGATGAGCTCTGCGAGTTCCACAGCAAGAACATGGTTTTCGCTTTGCTGTGAGTTAACAAATGCAAGCTTTGGAAGGGCAGAAATAATCGTCGCAACGAAATGGTCTCGATACTCAAAGAACAGGGATGGATAGCGCACAACGAACTGATAAATGTTAACCACTTGTCCCACATTGTGTCCATCCTCGCTAAGTACTTTCCGTGGATACTTCGCCCACAATGGCGCTTGGATACGCTTAGGCAGAACAGGGGCCATCAAATCAAGAGATTGTTTCACCAAATTCCGTGCCTCGTTTTGGTTCGTCTTCAAAAGTGCATTATAGATCTGCCCCACAATTTTCGCCAATGTGTCATAAGCAGCAATGAAATATGCAATGAGCACGTAAGCGGATTGTTTCGAAACAATATCTTCCAACTTGATAAAGTTCCAACCAAACTTGATTATATCCTTTCGGGAATCAGCAACAAGCTTGGGGCCATATCTAATAAGCAGTGCAGACATCTTTAGCAACTCAAACTTATAGTGGTCAATGGTACCGTTGCACTCCTCTCCAACAGAGTCTGCACCACTCGGTCGCCAGAACCTGGAATGGACCAAATCCAACCATATGTTGTTGTTCTTAGCAGTTCCAGTAGCCTTGTCCAAAAGCTTGCTCAAGTCGCCATGTCTATGCCCCTCAACAATCAGAATTGGGTTAACAATGAACTTGAAAATGAAAGCCCTAGTGTTAGAGTGGCAAGACTTTCCAGTAGCCATTTCAATACTCTTGCTTAAGTATGATTTCCTGATGGGGTATTCAGTAGAAGATACCACTCTGTTGAACAGGAAGTCGTGCATACCACTTGATAGCTTAGTAGTAGACGAAAGAATGCAGTTCAACGCAGAGAAAACAAACGTGACGTCCTCAAGGGAACTCTCAAAGTACTTAACCATGAGATTCTGAAGCCCATGAAGGCGCTGCTCAACTTGAAGACAAAGTGGACTGGTCGGTGGAACAGTAGTCGCAGTATTGGTGATTCCCACAGTTCGCGAGCTAAGCTGCTCTAGAACATCTCGCTGTGAGCTGATAAATGTGTCATCATACTTGGACAATGCACCCATAACACCGATAAGGTTACAGACTGCAGTAACTCGCTCCGTTGGTTGCATATTGGTGTCCAAAGCTTTCTCAACAATTTGTCCAAAGTGCTCCTTAGCGTATGTCCTAAGCTGGTCACAGAACTTAGAGTCCATAAACGTAATGAAGTATTTTCCCAGATTTCGTTCCGCAATCTTTGGAGTAAAGAATTCAAACGCCTGCTGGCTGTACTTGTTCATGAATTTCGCGATTGGCTCCTGGAATGGGGAATATTGTTGTCGTCGCAGGTTGGTCTCCAAGAAAATAAGAACTTGTACTAACTCGGGCATAAAGATGTATGCACGATTTGGAAGCAGGTGGAAAATATTCAGAATGGCAACAATAATCCGAATGCTCTGATGGCTGGTAAGAGTTTTCGCCGAAATGACATGGAGTTGGATAGGATCAGCCCAAGATCGCAGATGGTCCAAGAGCTTTTTTCCAATTTCCACTTTGAAGTAAGAAGTCATCAACTCAAGCAATCGGGCAAGGCCCTCAAGACCTGCTACAGTGAGTCTCTTATGATCTGAGAGGTTCATCAAAATAGGCTTGAGGCCATTCTGAAGTAAATCCTTCGGAAGTTTTCCACTATTAGACAACGCGGCAGCCAAACCAACATGAGCAGCATCGACGACTTCACTCGACTGAGAATATAACGTTTTGAAGAAAACTTCCAAGATACTACCCCTTGCTGCAGATTGTGGCTGTTGCAACTCTTCAAATGTTGTCAACGAAAGTGAGAGCAGCTTAATGCACACAATGCGAAGCTGAACGAGCTGTTTGGCTGTTCTATGTTCGAACGCTCTGTTAGCAGTCGTTAAAGAATCGTCTTCAGCTCCAACGAGAGCAAGAGCCTCCATCATTAGTCGGTTGAACTCCTCATTAAACTCAATAAATGTTCCAGGAAGTCCAAGGCAATACGTGATAGCATCAATATGACCAATTTGCATTGGGAAAGGCAAAGCACGCAAAGGTTTACCAAAAATTGGCTTGAGTAGTACCTGTTTTACCTCCTTCATGATCTCAGCAACTGGCTTATTTGCGGCGTCAGCGAGAATTGCAAGCGCCTTCTTTGAAGTCTCACGTACCGACTCATTAGCATTGCCAAGCTCATATGTCAAAAAGCCAGAAATCTGCTTAAACGCCCTGTCCTCTAGCTTCTCTTCCGGCAGATTTTGATTGCATTCCTTAAGGACATAGAAGAGAAGTTCCTTCGCGTCTTCCTTCACGGCCCCAGGGACATCCGCCGGCACATCCTTAAGAACAAACAGCATGGTGCGAACGAATTCGATTTGTCTCGAAGCAAAGAATGGCAGAGACAACTCAAGATCCTTGATAATCACCTTTAGTCCCAAGCAGGCGCCAGCCTTTCTGTAGTACTCCTGCTCGAAGCATGTATGCGACAACTTCCCATAAAGCGCTCTAAACATGGGTAGCTTATGAGCTTCGACAGTTGAACCGAACATGGCAATTCCAGTCTCATAAATATATCGAATCGCCTTAAGACCAGATTCGCGAATAGAACTGTTGTAATGGCATAGAGCAGATATCAGCGCATCAAGAATAGATCTTGCGTCAATACGCGATTCTCCCTCGTGATCATCGATGCTGAAAGTTCGCATGCTCTTTCTCTTCTCCGTCAAATAGTCCCCAAGTTCAAGAATTGTCATGTGCTCGCACAAGTTCTTGATAAAAGAAAGGGCCTCTTCTCTAATTTCCTCTACTGAGGTTGCAATGAAGATGCTCTCCAAAATCTTCTTCACGAGCTCACGTTGAAGCCGATTCTTAGACGGATTTGGTTTGGAGGATTCGGGCAGGGGTTTGAGATCAGCGGTCCAGTCGTCTTCGGAAAGAGAAGTCTTAACACACTTCAGCACAATTTCCTCAAAGTTGTTCGGAATAGGTGCACTATCAATAAATAATTTCACGACACATACCAGATACTCATAGGCTTTCCTCTTGTAATGGACATCCAGTCGGACATCATCAAGGATTTGAACGGCCGTATTGATCGCTGGAGTCAAAGTCACGGGCTTCCGGTCAGGGATGCCATTCAAAGAAAGCAATACATCCAGTGATTGGTTGGTCAAGGATAGTCCATCAAGATCATGAGGAGGCTTGAGGAAACGTCGATTTCTACCACCGAGTTTGCCTAGGACTCTGAGGGTAGTATGAGAGTGCTGATGAGTATATGGCAACGGCCGCAAGTGCTTCCACAAAGCAGTCATAACCTCTTCGATCACGGGTTCAATAATAGGGTCAAAGTACTCTGCGGTCAAATTGTCAACGCAAAGTTCAAGTGTTCGTAAACCCTGGGACACTAGCTCCGGGTTGCCATTCAATGCGATAACCAATGGTCGCATCAAATAGCTTAAATGAGGTACCAAAACACTCAGCCGCACTGGAACTGTGAGACAAAGCTCAACGTAGATATCCCTCTCCTGTGGTCGTCGCGCAGTTGAAATGAGTCTGTTCAGCGATTCAAGTAGTACTTGCAAAAGAGGCAATACTTCCTTATAGAGCATTTCAAACCGGCCGCCACCAATGCTTCGGAACAACGTTCGTAGCAGATTGAAGTAAATTAGTGGTTCCTTAGCAGTAGTTGCTAGTTCCATTGAACCGATTATTAGATCTCGGAGGTGAGAGAGTAGAACAGTTTCGTTGGCAGCAGGGAAGAGAGTCACAGCCATAAAGCATAACTTAAGCAATCGAATCAGAATATTGGACTTCACTGGATCGCCTTCACCCAGTTCGGGGAGCTTATCTTTTAGGAAAGCCAGCAAAAGACCTGAGAAATTTGCTGAGGTAGCTTCACTAGCAAGGAAAAACTGTGGAATATGCAGCAAAGCTGGGTTTTCAAACATCGATTCATAGAGGAATGGCAGCTCTGCACCCACCAACTCATTGAACGAAGCAGGGTCAATATGAATGAAAATAGTAGCAAAAGCTTCCATCAGGTCTTTTTCGTCCTTGGTGCTTGAAATCAGAGGGCTAGGGCCAGTAGCATCTAGACCCTGTCTTGCGACCTCGTCCTGCTGTAATGAAGAGTCCTTAGTAACAGCAAAGAACAGATGCCCAGAAATACCTTCACGGAAGAGCTGACGGAAAATAGTAATCTGCTCATATGTGAACAATCGGGCAGATTCCTGCCATTGCTGCGCTGGATAATCTTGTGAAGGAGGTGGTGGATTGCAAGACTTCAAACCGAACATAACCGTCTTCAAGAAATTCATCAGATTCTTGAAGATGTATCGGGCATCTTTGAGTTCGCTGCTATTGGTCGGCTCAGAGTGTATATGAATCACAGACTCGTGAAGCACGTCATAGAAATCCAGTTCATCTTTAGGAGTTTCAATGTCCATTTTGTCTTCGTCGTCCTCTTCAGTTTTAGTGTCCTTCTTCGGATCGGCCTGTTGATGCCTCTTCATGACATGCTTATAGCTCCGATTAAGTGAAGCGAATCGCTCGACAAAAGCATTTAAAATGAGGACCATAATCTCACGCCCTTCTTGCTTATCCGGAAGCTTCATAATCCTTTCGACAAGGTTAAGCAGTAACTTAGCGCTCATAATTTGGAAGCTTGTGGCCAGTGTGTTGTCCTGCATGTTCTTACAATAAACACGAACCACCTTCCAAATTTGTTCCGGCTTAAGCTCACTCCGAACATGGTGAACCAAATCTGCCATTGTACTATAGGCAAGTGGTCGAAGTGTCTCATGAACGGTAAGACCATCGCCGATCAAAACCTTTTCATTGAGTAGAATATCCACCTTGGGAATGAAGATAGTCCGGAAGTCTGTCGAGAGGATATGGCGGGTGGCAACTAGCAACTCCTTTCGGGCCGCAGAGAGCTCGCATGGGCAGTCTTGCAACAGTCGAACTACAAAATCAGGAATCTTCTGGTGATGCGGTCGCAGAGCAGCTGGAAACCCTCTCAAGGCATATGCCAAGAAGGACATTGTTTTGACTTGAGCAACAATGAACTCACCATACACGGCTCGGTTCTTGATCTGGGGCGAAATAGACGTTTGAATCTCTCCCTTAGCCGCTGCAGCTTGGTGAGCTTTAGCCTGTGGAGCCGCCTGTAATGAAAGCATCTCTACAATATGCGGAATAAAGGCATTAAGAGACGCAGCTGCAATCTGCTTGTGAGTCGAGTAGAGCAATACAATGATAATAGGGCACTCAGTGAGTACCTTAAAGCTCTGCATAGACTTGGGGAGAAGCTTAGCGGACGTTTCAGACCCAAAATCAGATCCAGTAGTCGGTGACAATGGTCGTGGTGACTGGGAAGACATCACAGGAGGAGTTCCGGATTGTTGCTGTTGTTGTTGCTGCGGCGATGCGCTGAAGAGATCTTTAACCACCTGAGGAATGTTCTTATAAATGTCCATCACCAGATCAAGAAACGGCTGAACTTGATCAAACAGAAAAGCCTTGTAGGCACGGTGAAGTGAGGTCAATATCTTCATGCACAGCACGCCATTATCTTCGTTCTCATTTCGCAGCAAGTTCATCACCAACTTGAGTATCTCTGATGCCCGTGGTTTTAAGGTGTCATTAGTCTGCAGGCGGAGTAGAATGTCAAGCAAGCAGCTTCGTAATCGCTATTATGGGGTATTAGCATGTTCACCTCATTCCAAATCATTTATCAATAACATACCTGCTCTGGGGAAGAAGTAGTAAAACTTATAGGTACTGTTTCCAACAACTTGAGAATTTCTGGAAGTACTTTAGACAAGAATTGTTCATATTCATTGGTAGCCATGAATCCATCAATTCCATCACGAATATCAGAGGCAATCGCCAGCTTTTGTCGATGGTCTATACGCGTCGCGCCTATTAGTATACGCACATTTCCTCTCTACCACTTCTTCAAAACACCGCTCCTTTATAGATACATACCAACATTGACATCGGCTAGACGCGACACAAGCATCTCAATATTTGATGCACCCA
>JAKTQL010002486.1:0-67175 GCA_030558815.1 Blastobotrys malaysiensis
GAACGGAACTGAACTGAAATCAATTATAGTCCTATAAGCGGCTTTCGCCAGAGGACCCAATATAAAATACATAATAGTAATCCAATATAACAATAGTAATCCGTTTCATATCAACTTGAGTCCACCCAAATTATCGCATTCGCGCCGTGGGGATTGGCTACCCCCCGTAGCTCCCGGGAAACACTTCCTTCGCAGGATTTAAAACCGAGAACCTTCCGATGGTATGGAGTTGACATTAATCTCTCTTGGTGTGCCTTTTAATGGCGTGGAAGCGTCGGGCTCTTCGAAATGAATTGAGCCGTCTGCTTGAGTCCGTCCTTGGTACCTAATAATGTTTTTAGGTCAAATGTCGCGCTGGCTTCTAGAAGAAGCGGCCGGTGCTCCTCATGGAGGGGGCATTCGGCAAGAATGTGGTGCAAAGTTTCCAATTCACCACACTCGCAAAATTCTTGGGCATCCCGTACTTTCAATTTACGCAGCCAGTCAGCTCTCGAATATCAATTTTTTAATAATCACGTGATTATCACGTGATTTTACCTGGCGAGTCTTCATTACTTTAGGTTGTCAATTTTCAATAATTAGGCACTATGGCCGAGCGGTTAAGGCGAGAGATTAGAAATCTCTTGGGATTTTCCCGCGCAGGTTCGAGTCCTGCTGGTGTCGATATATTTTTGAATTTATTTTTTGAAATATTTTAAAAAATTTAAATTATAAATTTTAAAAAAAATAGATGATTTCCGGTTCTGAACACCAAGCGTTTCAACCAACGCTAACGGTACAATGCCATCCGATTCGCCACGCCTGGGGCGAAGGCTGCTCTGCTGGATTGCTCCACTGAAGCGATTGCCCCCGACTCAGGATGTACAAGCACGACGATTACTCTGCCGGCTCAGTAACATCGACCCCAGGATTCGAACCGGACACCGCACCGACACCAGATATTTCACTGGTTAACCGCAGACTAAAACAAAGTGCGTCCAATTCCGTAAAAGTGCCATAACAGCGGATTATTAATTTTTCAGAGGTTTAAAAACCATTCATTTGAGCCGCACGAGCCGCATTGATAATAAAGGCGATTAATCTCAAGTTTATATGAAGTGGATTACTATTATGTTATATTGGATTACTACTATGTATTTTATATTGGATCCTCTGGCCAATAGCCGCTTATAGGACTATAATTGATTACTATGCTATGCTATGCTATGGCGATTAATGCCAACTCCACATCATCGAAAGGTTTTTGGTTTTAAATCCTGCGACGTGTTAAGTTGTAACTACTTCTGATACCGAATCTCCAAGTACGAGGAGTGAAACAATAAGATCAAGACATTAAGTCGATGAGGTCGATTTCCCAGACGCTTTGCTTCAGTGATACGAGGGAAAACTGTTTCTCCTGGCGCTTGAACATACGAATCACTGGTACATGTACCAATGCTGCTGTTTGCACAAAATACTGTGGAAAAGACCTGTGTCAGCCAACTAATTGCGGGCATTCCATCTAATGGGATAGTTGCGGTATAGGGTTCCAGAAATCAATCACCACAATCAAGCCTAATAATAAAATTCTGTATTTTTTGCCCGTTGCCACTTGTGACTAAGTTAGGCTTTAATTACTTCAACATACTTGCCTGCTATGCAGACGTTTCGACATATTAATAAACAATAAAATCAAGACATACCACAATCAAGCCTTCCTTCGTATTGAACAAGGTATGAAGATTGAGATCTGGAAAGGAGCTGAAGTACTTTTGCACGCTGTTGCACACTGCAACAAGATGTGTTCGACTGTTTCCAGTTCTCCACACAAGCAGTCATATTGCTGTTCGCCACTTTGAACTTAAGAAGATCCAGAGAGCATGGTTGTATGCTCAAAATTCATCAGATGGCGACATTGGCAACTCTACAAATTGTCGGCCAAAGTCAAGTGGTTGAATCAAGCCTTTAATTCGACGGCGGAGACGTCTATTCACAATAACTATTGATTGGATCTCCTACTTTAACAGTCTAGCAGAAGTGTATCCACGACCAAGCGATGAGTGCCTTATTCTCAAAGAATTGCTCAAATTGCAGTATCACCCCCATCAGCATGGCAGCTTGAAAAAGTTCTTCGAGGAGGAGAAAAATTTCCCTCTTTGTGCACAATTACCACCCAAAATGGGACCCAACAATTTATCATGAGCTATCCACGCGCTCTTCTCCATCTTATCTCCGGCAACGCATGGAGGAAACGGTCATAACCTTAGGCGCCCTCCCACCAGCAGAGGCTATTCAACGATTTGTCACGCGGGCTCAATAACTTGAAACGGATTCTCCTACTCTGCAGAGGAGATGTCCATTTTGCCTGAAGTAGGGTCATAGTGTTGTGATCATTATGGTACTACCGGTAGTGCCAATAAGCATCCCCCCATTTATTTGGTTCCATAACATTGTTTAGTCAGTCCCCATCGACTTAATGTCTTGATTTTATTGTTTGTTAATATGTCGAAAAGTCTGCCTAACTTAGTCACAAGTGGTAACGGGCTACAAATAAAGAAGTATTATTATTATTTTTATTGTTTAGTCAGTGTGGAATAAAAATCCTAACTGCCTCCGCTTCAAGATAAGGATCTCATTAAACACCTCGATTAGTATCATGCCCATGGAGAGGCCAAACGAGATAAGTTTATTGATTACGAGATGCTAATGCACGTGTACTCCAAATCGTTACAGCGTCTTTACTATTTTGACTGCTGAGGCCAATTGTCACAGGACTACCGTAAACCATACGATAAAATCATTCAGGTTCTCAACCTCTATCAGGATAATTCCCAATAGACACTGGTTTATTCAGACCACCTGATGCAATATTGGCCGTCCAGGGAGTCACTAGTTATTCTATCCATCTGTTAATAGGTGCTGTAGCCGACCGTTGTTCTCGGCAAATCTGCATAGTACATCACCATGTAACATTCCGAATTCTCAGACAATACAAAGTCGTATGTCAAAGTATCAGCATGTAGCTTACCACGATTCTACGCGGCACAGTATAGAGGGTGAGATATTGTAAATGTATGTTTCTACCCCTGAATCGCACAGCCGTGCGCCTGGAGGCTTCATCCAAGCGAGGTACAACCACTTTTATGCAGCCTTCTGAACCAGGATTCCGCACAAGCGCCCGAAATGTGGCTCTCTTTTGGCTGACATTATGCTGAACTAATGACAGCCAATGGGAGTGGACAGATTGTACGTACCAATGGTACTGCGCATACTTTATAAAGTATGCATGTCGCGTTTCACATTAAAGCCGTTACACGTACGCATACAGTAAACGGCGAGTACGCCACACATTTATGTGGACTTTAACAGTTTTACTGTAGCATTATTAAGGTACACCGTATGTATACGGTAGTATTGAGAGTGTTCCCCACAGGCGCTCTGACCAGGTGCTATAAAGGTGGTACCACTTGAGAATGCCGAGCGAATTGGATGCCTACCGTAGTGGGAAAAAAATTTCATGCAGATTGCTGCAAAATGGGGCCCAACGCACAAATCTGTGTGAACACAGGAGAGAGAGGATAGGTAGTAGGAGAAGCTCAGCCTTGCGTAGCCGTCTGTCTCTTCCAGTCTCGTTTCTTCCCCCCCTGTTCTTAAAAGTGTCCCCCCTGAGTAGTGAAAAAGGGCACCCCCTCCTGCACGTCCCGAACGACCCACCCGTAGACATATACATTCCAATCTGTAACGACGGCGGAACATTGAAAATTCAAGGAGTAACGTTTATATCTTTTAAAAAGACGATTCACCATCATCCGCTTGATCGAACCCGACACCATTCCGAGGAGGAAGCGGATATAGTCCGGAAGCAGACATATTGACAGAATGGGCAATTGCTGGAGTGGGCCCTCAGAGGAAGAGGACCGCAGGGCGTATATCGACGACGATGATAGCATATTAGGGGAGCACAAGGGGAAGAGGAGCGGGAATGGCCAGCTGAGTGCAGTTAAGCGAGCGATTGCTTCCAAGGCCAGCAACCTGAGCGAGAAGCTCGACTCAAAATCTTTGTCCAGCTCTGCCGCGGCACTAAAGCAATCCTTCCGACCAGTATCCACCACGTTTGACCAGCTCCTGGGGCACCGAGATCGAGACGTTGCTCTACTGGAGGAGGAAACGCTCCTTCCGCACCGAGTGCTGAAGCAAATTGCACGAAGCGGTGATCTCGAGACGTTCCTAACGATGCGAATGACCTGCCGGGAGTTCTACAATTCTCTGACTCCTGAGCTGTGGGAGCATGTCCACATTGACCTCAAGGTGACCATGCCCAAGGCATCCAAGAAGAACAGCAAGGACAATGTGGATGAAACGCAGATGCTAGCGGCATTGTACAACACAGACAAGGGCTGGCCGCTGCTTAAGCGAATTGCCCAACCGTACCGGTTTGTTCGAGTGGGTGGGTATGAATTCGAGAACCAGACCCGCAAGTGGTTTGTCAAGCTTGATCTTGACCGACTAAAACAGGTTTGCGACAACCTCAACCACAGTCAACTCGCTCTGGCGATGCAGTCAGTCAAGACAATCTCCATGTTTGTGGTACCACAGACGAGTCTGTCCAATGACATGGACTATGTCGATCAGCTGCAAAAGTACAAACCTAGCCATGTTGCCAAAACCTACACTTCCAACCCACAAATGTTCGCGGACCTTATGCTCCTGCGTATCCTGCCCGTCCACATGACCAGCGTAGAGAGAATTGACCTGGTTCTCCGAGGACTGCATGTGTTTAGCGACCGGGTCATTGATTCTATGTTGGAGGCGTACCCGAATGCATCGCGAAACTTGTGGCTCAAGGACCTTACTGGTCTCTACTTTGGCGAGCTACAGGCACCAGCAATCAAGAGTCTCACCGTCACCGTGAGCCCGACCATGTGGTCCTCCATTGAGCGGACTTTCAAGTCGCAGGAGCCATATTTACCATCGACGCTAGAGTACTTTGAGCTCAACCGGGAGTACATCCGGGTTGAAGGAAATATGCCTGAGGTGGCCATCACCGAGGAGCGAATGCGGAGCTTTGTACGGAAATGCAAGCAGCTCAAGACGCTTAAAATCAACACCTATCACGAACTCGAGTGCTTCGACTGGGTTCCGAAGACGGTGGAGGAGCTTTCTATTGAGGACGGCGATGACGACCCCAAGTTCATTACCAAGAGCCCCACGCGGTTGCCCAACGTGAAACGATTTACCACCGTCACGCCGTACGGCGCAATTTTCAGAAAGATCCAATTCTCGAACCTGGAATACCTTCAGGTGGGCGATCTCGACAAGTGTGAATGCCTATCGCCCCTTCTTGCATCAAACCCCAAGCTGAGCACGCTCGTAGTAGACGAGAGCGAAGGAACGGGTCCTATTTGGAACGTGGTTCTGCGCAATTCCACTGCGTTGGAGGCGCTTGTTATTGAGGGCGAGCCTAGTGTGTTCCTGTCGGCGGCGAACCCGGAGCACCTGAGCCTCGGGCGGCTGAGATTCCTGTCGATTAGTGTTCTTGCCGAGTCGGAGCAGGTCGAGCCTATTTTGGTGGAGGTGCTGAACAGAGCGCCAATGCTGCAAACGCTCTATATGCGTTGCGAGCAACTTGAGCGCAAGAACTGGGGCGATCTCGTGAATTGCATCTTCAAGGAGGTACGAAGCAGGGGGCCGAACGAGCGCGAGAGCATTTATAGGAACGACGACAATTACAGCGAGGAGTCTGTTCCGACCCAGGGCTCTCTGTTAACATATGAGGTGGACATTGGCCTTTGCAGACACGCGCTGGGTCTGTAATATTAACATTGCATGTATCATAATTTGCTAATAAAAAAGTCATTTTGCACACTGCCAGCTACGTGAGAGCATGGGACATATATAACACTGTGTAATCATTACTTCATAACGTTACTCGTTAGTTAGAGCCACTCTCGAGGAGTCTCGAGCACCTTGATCAGCCGTTCTTCCTCCGAGTTTGGCTCCGGGTGGTGGTCGTAGACCCATTGGGCGTGCATGGGCAAGGAGACCAAAATGGACTCAATTCGAGAGCCCGGGGTGTGGAGACCAAACGCCGTGCCCCGATCGTGGACCAGGTTGAACTCAACGTACCGCCCTCGGCGAATCAGCTGCCACTCCTTCTGGGCATCGGTGAACTCCATGTCCTTTCGCCGCTCCAGGATCTTGGGGTACGAGTTGAGGAACGCATCAAACGAGTCCCTGGCGAGCGCATAGAGCTCGGTGGGGTCCCGGTCGGCCAGGTCGTCAAAGAAGATACCGCCAACGCCCCGGGCCTCGTTCCGGTGCTTGTTCCAAAAGTACTTGTCGCACCACTGCTTGAACCGCGGGTAGTACTCCTTGTCATGGTTGTCACAGGCCTTCTTCAATTCCTCGTGGAACAGCACCGCGTCCTCCTCAAACAGGTAGTACGGGGTCAAATCAGCGCCCCCGCCGAACCACCACGCCTGCGGGGTGCCGTCCTGGTTCTGCGTCTCAAAATACCGGTAATTGAGGTGCACAGTAGGGGCCATTGGGTTCTTGGGGTGCATAATCATGGAGAGACCGCACACCCGGAACGGAACGTGGCCCTCGGGGTCAACAGACCGCAGAGAACTGTGGTCGGCCCGCATCTTCTGGACACCCGCGGGCGGGATCGCGCCCTGGATGACAGAAATGTTACACCCGCCCTTCTCAATTACGTTTCCATTCTCAATGACGGTGGTGATTCCATACCCGCCATTGTTTGGGCGTTCCCACCGGTCGACCCGGAACTTGGTGCCGTCGATCTGCTCCATGGTCGACACAATCTCCTCCTGCTTCTGCAGAATAAGCTCCTCCATCATCTTGAGCATTGATGGATTCCCGGGGACGACCTTATCACCGTTTGCGCTCATTTTCCTAAAGGTATCTTGGGGGGGGGGGTTATTTCGGGGGTCTCTCGATTGAAATTTTACGACACTACACTGTACAACTAGCTCGATATATATACACCGCCTTGCAAGGGATCTCTGCGTTAAAACTTTGTCGGTATACTGGCCGAGGGATTAAATCAGGAGATTTTTCAGGACCGGATGGTGTCTTACGAGTTTGAGTTCATTGTGAGCGGCGCCGAAATGATCAGATGTTGGCGGGTTATGTTAACTAACTTGACTGAAAATTTCATCCGCGGCGGGACTAACTCGGCGATAGCGACTGAGAGTACGCAGGAAACAGGATGGGCAAGTTGGCAAAGGCGTTGTCGCGACAAAAAGTCGAGGCCAAGGCGGTGAAGAAGCAGGCGGACAAGTTGAAGCGGCGCAAGGAGATCGAGGAGGCGACCCGGCTGAAACGGCAGACCCACAAGGCTCGTCCGACCGTTCCATTCACAAAAGAAGATAAGCTGATGTTGGTAGGAGAGGGTAAGTCTCGTTAGTGGTGTGGTGTTCAAATCTAACTGTGGGTAGGCGATTTCTCCTTTGCGTACTCGGTGGTGAAAAATAACCTTGTCAAGAGTGTAGCTGGTACCAGCTACGATAGCCGAGAGGAGGTGCTTCAAAAGTATCCATCCACGGCGCCAAAGATACTGGAATTCCTGGAGGAAAAAGCCAATTCGTTGAATAAGGCCGAGGAGCAAGAGGAGAGTGAGTTTGACGAGGAAGGGGAGGACAGTGACAAGGGGGAGGTGTCGGTCCATTTCAACGTGGACTGCACCAAACTACACCAAATGAAGCAGTTTAAGAACAAGTTTACAGCCATCATGTTCAATTTCCCGCATCTAGGCAACTCGGTCAAGGATCAGGCGCGCAACATTCAGCAGCACCAAAAGCTCATGCTCGACTATCTTGGTTCGGCGCAGCAGATCCTCGACCCCAAAACCGGCAAAATCCTCGTTACAATGTTCGAAGGGGAGCCGTACATTTCGTGGGAGATCAAGAAGCTCGCCAAGTCTAAAAACCTCAAGGTGTTCCAGTCCCAGGCCTTCCAGTGGTCTGCATTCCCGGGATATGCCCACCGGCTCACCGCCAAGGAGGGCCACACCTCCAAGCCCCAGGCCTCACGGCCAGCCCGGGTTTACACCTTTGTATCTGCAGACTACAGGCCCCCCGCCAAGAACAAGCCCCAGGCCAATTTCGACGCGGACGAACTCATTGATTAGCCAGCTGTTTAACTGGGGTAGATTACGCGCATCTCCTTGTAGTCGAATACCTCGCGAGTAGTGGGATCTGCAATCTTGTCCTTGCTGAGACCGGCCCGCTCGGAGTACGAAATGAGCCTCGACCGTCCGTAGACCCGGTTATTCGGGAGCACCACGGGGTCCGCGTCGAGATAGCACTTTGTATGCAACGCACTCGGCAGAGACCCGGCCAGCTCGCCCAGCTCCTCGCTGCACACGGGGCACATTGACGCCTTTGACGTGTGGTCGTGGGTCGCCGCGGTCTTTGCCGTACACGCCTTGGTCTTGAGCGCCGAGAGCCCCAGCGCCAGGTTATCGAGCAGCGCCGGGCGCAGCCCAATGTTGTGTACTTTGAAATACGCTTGTAGAAACAAACTGGCAATGTCGTTCCACCGCTCCTCCGAGTACAGAGCCCGGTACTGCGGCACGTCTGTATCCGTAGCAAACGCCAACAGCCCCGAGGCTACCTTGATCTGGCTGTACTGCGAATTGGCAAACTTGACCAAATACTTCTTTTGGTACTGCACCGCCTCTATGCGTTTATCCTGCTTGATGAGCTCAATGAAGCATTGGAGCCGCACTTCAAACTCCAGCGGAGAGTGTATCTTAGCCAGCGACACGCGGTTTTCGCTACACCACGCCAAACACTCGGCGGTCTCCCGCTGGGTCAGGCTCTGCCGGATCACCAGGCACCGCTTGAGGACCGCAAAGTCCGACAGGGAGAGGATTCCCTTGGTCTGCGCCAGCCCTTCGGCGGCCTCCAGGTACCCGCTACGCAAAAAATAGTCCACCATCTGCGTGTTGAGCCGCTGCTTGCACCACTGATCAAACTCGGGGGAGCTGTAGTCCTCCACCTGGCGCAGTTGGCTAATGTAGTCGACTCTGGCCTTGGTGTTGGAGATGTGCGATTCCTGGTCGTCTCTGAGCTCCTCGACCTTGCGCTTGAGCCCGGAGAGACGGGAGATCATCTCGTCAAGCTTGGGGACGACTCTGGCGTCATCGCCGCCGCTGAGGCGGCGCAGCTGGTCCAGAGAGGAGTCGAGCTGCTTGTTTTCATGCACAATAAGCCGCTGGGCGCTCTTGAACGTGCGCCGCATTGTTTCTGAGGAGACCCGCAGCATGGGCTCCTCGAGTACCATCGAATTGTCCGCCTTGAACTTGAGCATTTGGTTGTTCGTTCCACAGGTGGCTGTAGTGGCAATGATAAGGGCAGATTGCGGGCATGTGGGGAGACCGCTGGGATGTCGGCGTTTGCCCGCCGTGCATACCATGGCCGCGGTATTGCAGAAGTCAGTTGATATTAGATCACGTTGAGCGATTGAACGAGCGATAAGAATAGTCGACTTTGACTTGTACGTTGAGTTTGTGTAGAGTAATTTGGCTACTGTATTTGAGATTGTGTAAAGTAATTTGACTACTGTATTTGAGATTGTGTAGAGTAATTTGACTACTGTACTTTGACTAACTGTAGAGTACTTTGACTACTGTATTTTGAGATTGTGTAGAGTAATTTGACTATTGTACTTTGATTGTACTTTGAGACTAACATCATATTGAATTATACCATTTAGGCCTTTCGTCAAATCATATCTTTATTCAATCATGGTGTCGTAATTATTAGCTCCATTTAAATCGAATCTTCAATATCGTATTGTTGATTGAATTACCTTTACATCTCCCTCAAATCGAACCTTGATTCAAATGTCATGCCGTCGGAATGATATCTCCATCAAATCGAATATTCCATCCATAATGTAAACTCGTGAGGTATCAGATCGACGAGGTTCATGTACCGCGGTAGTTAAATTCTATAATTCAATAAGGATTAACGAGTCGAATTGCTTAGTCCCTTTGGCTTGAATCAGGACACTTGCAATACGAACAAAGATCTCCAAGATCGGATCCATTGTCTCCAACGAGGAAAATGGTTCTATTACTCAACCAATATACAAAATCGGATCCATTGTTCTCCGAGGAACATGGGTTCTATTACTCAACCATACAAAATCCAATGTCCAACGAGGCTGGTGGGTGAACTTTCTATTACGCTCAATCAATATACAAAGTTTCGTTAAATAAGGCATTCTGTTTTGTTAGAAACGATTAGAGCACCTCGAGCTTGTCAAGAATAGCTCGGGTAAACTCAGTGGTGGTGTTCTGGCCACCAATGTCCTTGGTCTTGACCTTGCCCTCCTCGAGAACAGCATAGGTGGCTCGGCTAATGTTGTCGGCGTACTCATCAAGGCCAAGGTGTCGCAGCATCATGACAGAAGAGAGCACCATGGCGGTTGGGTTAGCCTCGTTTCGGCCCTCAATGTCAAGGCCAACGTGTCGGCAACCTGGCTCAAACACCGCGTACTCTCGGCCAATAGAGGCACCTGGAACAACACCTGGACCACCAACAAGGGCGGCACCAATGTTGGACAGAATGGTACCGTACAAGTTTGGAGTGACGAGCACGTCAAACTGCTGTGGGTTAGAAACGGCCTGCATGGAAGCATTGTCAACGATCATATCGTTAACCGCAACGCCTGGGTACTCCTCACCAATCTTCTTAATAGTGGATCGGAACAGACCATCAGACTGCTTCATAATGTTAGCCTTGTGAATGGCGGTAACCTTCTTTCGGCCGTTCATGACGGCAAAGTCAAACGCAAATCGGCCAATTCGCTCAGAGTTGTACGAAGTAATAATCTTGAGCGACTCGACAATGTCATTAGTAGGTCGGTGCTCGAGACCAGAGTACTCACCCTCAGTGTTCTCTCGCACCAGGGCCATGTCAATGCCGTCGAGCCGCGTCTTGACGCCGGGAATCGACTTGATGAGCGCCAAAGAGGCAAAAATGTCAAGCTCCTTTCGCAGAGCCACATTGAACGACGGGTGGCCCGATCGCTCCAGCGGAGTGTGCAAAATACCCTTGAGACCAACCTTGTTTCGCTTGAGCGACTCGAGGCCCTCTCGGAACGACTCCTCGCCGTGCTTGGATGGGACACCAGTGACATTGACCTGCTCAAACTCGACTGGCACGTTCGAGTACTTGAAAATGGCCTTGACAGACTCAGAGGTCTCCTTGCCGATACCGTCACCGGGGATAAGAGTGACCACGTAGTTTCGGCCATACTTCTTCGTCTCGTAGGCAGGGGCCGGGGTGGCAGCGGTGTTCAGCGCCCGCTTGGCAATCTGGACTGGACTGGACTTGAGAGATCGAATCATCTTGTGTCTTCGTTCGTCAATTGAAGGGAGAAGGGGTTGAGAGACGTGGAGTGGGAAGGAATGGGAAAGAGAAAAATTGCTTTGGTCTTTCATCTCACGGATGCCCGGAGCGAGGTTTTTCCGACCGACACTCGGCCGATCGGGGCCGTCGCGGGGGGTCACGTGGATCGCATCGCTTGGGCCCGGGAAATTTTTGATGTAATTGTGCACGGCTGTGCAGACCCCCGGACATGCCCATCGCACGGTTTTTCCGGGTTGACTGGTGTAGATGGTTCAAAGGTGTACAAAGGTGTAGTGGAGATGCGAGGCGTGGAGCAGGGTGGGTTGGTAGTTTGAGGTCAGGGGTGGTGGGCTCGTAGCTTCGATTGGGGTCCGAGCTCGGATGAATTTTGCTGCGTCTCGGCATGCAGAGTCGGAAGCGAGATGCTTCATGTCGTACTCCTACGCGGAGGGTTACATGCCGGAACCGTTTGAGATGAGCTGTTACGTAGTACAGTAATTGTACGGTATTGGGTTCGCCTCGGGGAGCGCAATAGTGGGTACCAACAGACCGATATGATACGAGGGAGGTACGTGCTGTACAAAAAGCACAGTACATGTAATATGTAATAGATGAGATTGATAAGCGTTCACCAGGTACAAGGGATCTGATAAAGATCTGGGATGAACCGTTCATCGCGACTGTTTCAAAATGACACCGCCGTTTTTAAGATCCTCGGATGGCCATCACGTTGTGGAGAAAGGTGGTATTGGAGATGTACAATTGTCGCGATACCCGTTTACTATCACCAGGTTTAATAATAGTGCATACAATGCAATGCCCCAGATATTTCGATGACCTGACTGTAGTTGTGTACCTCAAGCTCTCTGTTTGCATTACTCGCAATACCGTATACAGTACATCTGCGAGTTAACAAACGTGATGAGTCCAGCGACAAATTACCATAGTGTATTGTAAATGTTAAAGTCAAGTATAATGTATAATGACAGTATCAATAGTAACATTGCCACATTTCATAGTTGGCCTATAAGTACTCGTTGAGAGGTTCTACAACCTCAGCATGGCTCCAGTATGGCTCCAGTACGGCTCCAGTATGGCTTATGACTCACCGGCTCCGCTGGCCCGAGAAAGTGTCGTTGGAATGACAAAATCAAGTGATATTACATAATCCACCGCCAATGCATGACTAAAAACAGCCGAAATATTACCAATGCCCGTGAACCCCAAAAAATTAAACCGCTTGACTAATGTACAGCATGGCCAGCGTTGCAATGACGGCGAGAATTCTATACCGAAACCTCTACCGAGAGCTCTCGTTCCAGCATGTGGAGGCCCACCAGATCCAGGGTGCCGTCCAGAAGAAGCGAGAGAGCGTCATTGCCGAGTACCGGCGACGAAAGGCTGCTCAAGAGGCCAGCGGCGCCAGTGCATCACCAGCGGAGCCGTCACTGCACAGCTCGAGACGGCTGAAGGAAGCCCCGCTCTACGACGCGGCCGGCCTTCGGGAGACGTTTGCCAAGTCCACGGTCGAGGACCTGGCCTACGGGTACGAGGTACTCGACTACCTGCGGGCCCAGCGACGATACAAGGAGCTGTACTCGCGATACAACCCAGGAGCTAGCATGGAGGACCAGGAGCGAATCAGGCTCTCTGCCCGACGAGTCGGCCTCGAGCTGCCCAAGCAGGGCGGGCCATTGAAGGAGAAGATCCAGACTTTGTAAATATAGATAATGGAGAATATGAAATGTAGATAACTGATGGATATGAGTGTTGGCAATGTATATTAGCATGAGTTTTAAGCTACAACAGCTGTAGAACGAGATCCCGTTGTCGAGTAGCGGACCAGAATGCGCCATAGCTCCAGGTGAGCTCCTGGGCCCCCGTCATGTAACCGTCGTACCGGCTGAACTGTTCGCTCATCGTACCATCATGCGCCTGGTGCTCCCTGATAACGTCGAGGAAAGAGTCCGCGTAGTCAATGATGCCGCGGACAACCGCTGAGTACTCGGCTTCATCCGGTGACAGAGCCTTGCGAGAAGTGAATCGTTTGTACAGCCGGTGTTCCTCGTCGACCAAAAGAAGGAAACTGTCATCTCGAGTCACCAGATAGTGAGCTAGCATGTATAGTGTTTGGGCGACCGTGGCGGTGCAAATGAACCATGGATTCCCCTGCGACGTTCCGTCCCCGTTATAAACGTCTTCTGGGTAACGACCAATACCAACCCCGGTGAGGAGGGGGTCGCCATTGGATTGGCGGAGCCGTCTAGTGTTAATGGGGTACCGGCGAGCCATGTCCTGGATTATTGAATCAAGGGCGGAGAGGATGGCTCCCGAGTAAGGCGGGAAGAGAATATTGTCCACATCATCAATGGTCCCGTTACCAATGACATTGAGTCCATGGATTGACCCCAAAAAGAGCGCCGTGTCGAGACCCGAGCGGCTGGATCCCAGTGTTTCAACGAGACGATACGAAGAATCCCTGGAGTAGAACTGGGCAAGATGTCTTCTAACTCTCAAACTCTGGTCGTGGTAGACTGCAGCCCTCTCAAAGTCACCGAGCACGTCGGCGAGCCGAGACCCCATAATTAGCGCTCGAAGCTGGACAATTGTGGTGAAAAAGTGAGTACCATAAACTTCTTCCCAGAGATCAAATCCCGACTCGGGCCATTTCTGAGCGGTATAATCAAGGTCGTAGCGTATGATATTGTTGTACAAGTCGATAAAGTCTTGTGGTGAGTGAGACTGGTGGTGATTCAACTGCGAATTGACGTAGTTGATCATTGTAATAGCCCGCAAAGGAGGACCGTCCCGTTGGGGTCTGCCCCACGACCCGGTATAAGGAGTGCTGTCTACGTGGAACTTGGGCTCGCCCAGGCCGTCTAAAGACTCGAATGTACCGCTGGGATTGTCAATACGCTGGAGGTGGTAGCTCGCGTTGATGTAATCATCAATAATGGCTTGGAGGGTCGAATTGAGCGCGCCATGGTCGTCGTACTGTTGGACCAACGAGTTTATGGTGATTGCGGCGTCGCGGGTCCAGGTGTAATAATAGTCCGGATGGGCTTTGGACGGGCTTGCAAAGACGATCCCTGGACCAGGCCCAATATTGCCCATGATCGACTCGAATGAAAAGTGTGACTGCCGGGCTACCCACTTGTCAAACTCTTCCGATGGACTAGAAGACCCGCCAAACTCCTCGGATGGAATAGAAGATCCGGAGGTGACCGTCTGGACTGATGGCCCGCTGAGAATGTATTCCAGCAAGGGACCCCATATCGGCAGTGCCCCGACACAGACCAGCCAGATAATAATACCGTAGGTAGCTCTGCCGTTCATTTACCGTCTTTGTGTCTACCTGTCTTTCGGAGCAAGGGGATACATTTATATAGCAGGATACAGCAAGTGGGTCCACGGATATAATTTTTTGTTGCTCTAGTGCCTAGCTGTTAGGGTTATAATACCTGTTTATTAAGATCAGAGGACAGATATCGACATGTGCGGCGCGGTGCGGCTGAGATCTCCAGATCCACCCCACATTGGTCGTAGCACATGCCAATTCCATGAGTACATGTAATACGACCATCATTGGGTAATACAACCATGGCCAGGTAGTACCACACGACCAGTGTAATGGGCTCCCACAATTTGTGTATATAAAGGGGCGGTACCCCGGATAATTGTCATATGCCAGGCCACCGTACCGGGATCTCTCATCCTATGACGTAGGACCTCGTAACCGCCAATGACCTCAACATGACAACCCAGATAGCCTTACATTACACCATCCGTGTGATCCCCAACTATCCTTCTGTGCATTCTATCGTTTGTACCCTTCATGTGATGTCTTCATACATATTTTTACCCCACTTCTGTCGCGCTATAACCGATGACGCAGCACCGCCGCCCTTGCCGGGCTCAACAAGGTGCCCTCAAGTTTTACCACTGCATGTACTGGATTCTGGAAATTTTCCTCAATCCCCAAATAGCACTGCCAGAAGCGCCCAATTCACATTGACAGCCGGCTGGAGACCGGGTTGGCCGAGCCGCATACAATACATCACGTGACCATACTGTAATATACGCGCTTGCCATACCGACACCCAACAGGAGGTGCCCTTCCCCCTTAAACCCTCCACCGCATGGCCTAGGACCGAGAGCACCACGTTCCAACGCTTTGCAACAACCGCAAGCAGCTGTACACATTGACAACCACGGTCACCAAGGTCGTTTGTTGGAGAACCATCCCCCCACGGGTCCCGACATAGCCAGGAAGCGATACCTTTGTCAATTGGGTGGCAGCATCAATTCTCTGTGCGGAGCAGCCGAGATCACCCACCCCATACCACGACCAATTGTAACAAATGCAAGCGTCACAACCGCCGCCCGGGGCGTTTGCCCCGGGGACGAAGCTCCAGGTGGGGTCACACCAGGTGGCCATCAAGTCATACATTTCCGCCGGCGGGTTTGCCCACGTTTACGTGGTCTACGTTTCCCCCAAGGAGGACGGGACGGACGTTGCGTGCCTCAAGCGGGTCCAGGTGCCGGACAAGGTCCACCTCAACCTGCTGCGGGCCGAAGTGGACGCCATGAAGCGGCTCCGGGGCCATCCCAACATTGTGCGCTACATTGATTCGCACGCCTCGCGCATGCCGGGCCACACTGGCGAGTACGAGGTGCTGTTGCTCATGGAGTACTGCTCCAACAATGGTCTCATTGATTTTATGAACAGCCGGCTCAAGGACCAGCTCAAGGAGCACGAGATTTTAAAAATCATGTACGACATTACCTACGGGCTGGCGTGTATGCACTATTTGGACCCGCCGCTGATCCACCGCGACCTCAAGATTGAAAACGTTTTGATTGCCGGGGACGGCACGTTCAAGCTGTGCGACTTTGGGTCCTCCTCGCCCGTGCTGCGGCCGCCGCGGAACTCGACCGAGTTCCACATCCTCGACGACGACATTCAGCGCCACACGACGGCGCAGTACCGGTCCCCGGAGATGGTCGACATTTACCGCGGGTTCCCCATAGACGAGAAGAGCGATATCTGGGCGCTCGGCGTTTTCTTGTACAAGCTGTGCTACTACACGACGCCGTTTGAGAAGGAGGGCCAGCTGGCCATTTTGCATGCGCGGTTCAGCTTCCCCAACTACCCGCAGTACTCTGACCGGCTCAAGCGGGTCGTCACCGCGTGCTTGCGGGAAGACCCGCGGAACCGGCCTACTGTGTACCAGGTGTTCAAGGAGGTGTGTTTGATGCGGGGGATGGACGTGCCCATTCCTGATATTTATTCCGCTGCAAAGCAGCAATTGCAGCAGCAGTTGCAACAGCCGCAACAGCCGCAATTGGTGCCCCCGGTCAATGCTAGCATGTACGAATCGGCCTCCTCCTCGGCCTCGTCGGTCGTGGTGCCGGCGGTGGTCGACGACGGCGGCGGCCTGGCGGTCCCCACCCCCAAGAAGCCAATCCCAGAGGTTACGCCCATGTACCGCGGACGCCCCAAGGTGCCTCAGCACGCACCCAAGGCGGTGGGGTCCCTGTCCCCCTCGCCGGTGCCCGCGGGGAACCAGCCATCTACCTCTACCATTGCATTGAACGACATTAACGCGCCAATTGCCGGGGACGCCAAGGCGCCCGCGGTGTTCTCGGACCCATTCGCGCTGCTCGACGGCAACAAAAAGTCCGAGTCGGTCTCCCCCGTGGCCAACGACAACAATGTGCCCAACTTTGAGGACGCGTCGCTGCGGTACCCGACCGTGGAGGAGCTCGCCAAGAGTCTCGAGCAAAAGTCGTTCCAGTTTGGGTCCGAGTTTGTGTCTGAGCCCGAATTCGACCACCCGGGGACCCCTGAGGCGCCCCCGCACCGAGAGTTTGCATCCGTCCACCCCAAGTCGCAGCCCGACATTAGACAGCACTACGTTGAGGCCGCGGCGACGGAGGAGGAGGACGACCTGTTTGCCGAGCCGCCGCCATCCTCGTACGTTTCCAAGCCCAAGCCAGGCCACGGGCGGCGCGTTTCAGCGTTTAAGGGCCAGTACGAGGCGCATTTGCTCTCCCAGGACAAGCCATCCTTGTTCGACGAACCCAGCGAGCCTCCGGCGACGAGTAGCGCCACGGGCCCACCGGTTACTACGACAGTAACTGCGGCATCCTCGCCCGACCGTAACGACGAGCCAATTGACCCCAAGCAAGTGCGCACGTTTAACAACCACAAGTCGAGCCCCAACTTGATCCGCGACCTGAACCAGCCGCCGCGGATCAACCCGGCCAAGCCCCGACCGGCATCCATGTACGCCACCAAGCAGACTCTGCTGGACTTTTCCGACGACAGCAGCAGTGGCGAAGAGGAAGAAGATGCTTCGCGCCGAGTCGGACGGGCCTCGCAGCGTCCTACTGAGCCTAGTCTCATAGACTCCTCCTCTCCGGAAGAGGAGGACCGGGAGCAGCTGCGCAACATTCTCACTGGGGTGTCGCAGCGGTCCAACATGGTGGTCCTTGAGGACGAGCGGAACCACATTGACTCCAACGTGGACTTCCTCAAGAGCCTGGAGACCACGGAGGTGTACAAGCGGGCCGGAGGCCGGCGATCGAGCTCAATGCACCGACAACCGAGCGCCCACAGCGCTGCGAGCAGCATTGTGTCGACCACCAGCAAGACGAGCCCGCCACGCGAGGGTGTGCCTGGAACTGGCCCCAGCAGCGCTTCGACGGTCGCTAGTAACACGAGCCGCAACGCGGGCGCGTGGAAGATGCGACGGTCGGGGTCGTACTCGCGGCGCACCAGCCTGGAGGAGCCAGCGCCGCCCAAGCCACAGCACGCAAAGCGGTCGAGCATCTCCTCCATCAAGGGAATCATCAACGACGCATTCAAGAAACAGCCGCCCCCTCCCCCTACCACCAATAGCATTAGCCGGTCCCCCGAGGCGGCGTCCCCCACGATGGGCCCTCCCCCGGTGATCCCGCCGCGGACCACGTCGCGGCAGGGGTACCGGGTGAGCCACTCGACAGAGAATCTGTTCGAGGCTTCTCCGAGCAAGAGCCCCGAGCGGCGGGAAGTGAGCAATGGGTTTAAGCGGGCGCACACGACCAACTCGGCGTCGCTCAAGCGCCCCAACGCCATCCAGGCGCGGGTCCAGTCCTACCTGAACCGCACAGACTCGCCCCCGCCGCTGCGTACTGCGGTTGGGTACGGCAAGTACACTGGCGACCGCCCCAACTCGCCGCTGGCCCCGTCCCCAGAGATCACGCCCCAGCAGCAGACGCACTCGCGGCAGAGCTCGATAGACAGCAGCCGCAAGCCGCCCATCCCCACCAAGCCCAAGCACCTGCAGTCACCGCGGCGCAAGGTGCCTGGCGAGGACGAGGACTGGGAGTCCCAGTTCAACCAAAAATACCCAAGTCTTGGTTGAGTTTTTTATTGTAGTATGAACAGTTGTAACATAGACGTACCCCCAATAGACTGGGGCCACGGGAGCTCGAGGGCTGGCCCTCAAAGACACAATTGTAACGGTGTAACCGGGGTGTGTAACGGGGGGTGTTGGGACAACTGGTTACACTTGTAACAGCGGAAGACGCGGCATTCAAATTACAGATTATACAATTAGAGGGTCCGGAATAAATAGGGCGTATTAGTATCGTGAGTCGTTGAAGTCGTTAGAACGCGGCCAGGTAAGGCGCGTCGCCGCCGGTCATGTAGTAGTACATGCGTCGGCTCATCTGCTGTACATGGTAGGGAAAGTAGCCAAACAGCGTCACGGTGAACAGGGCAAGCAGAATCGCGGCAAACGTGTTGACAATCCGCGTCTCATTCTTGGTCAGCATGTACACGGGGAACACCTCGATCGTGTACGCAAAGTAGAGCTCCTTGAGAAAGTTCATCGTCTTGTTCTTGCCCGGTCGTGGCGCTCCGCTGGGGTTGTCAAGGGTGAAGTCTGGCATCTTTTTTTCCCGACTCCTGAATTTACCGCACCGGGGCTGGGTTTCGCACGGCTGAATCGGGGCGATGAAAAATCAACTTGACCGGTTACGTTATTACGATATTGTGAATTAATGAAAGAAAGTCAGACACTAATTCACCACCAACAGTGGATCGGGTAGTCCGGCAGGTGAGGGCACGCTGAGGATAGAGAAGGAAATAGAGGCACTCCAAGCAGTTTATATACAATTGACGGGTCGGAGTTTAAGTGTTTTGGAATCAAAAACCCGATAGCAAGTTTATCTGCGGTATGGCCAATGCATTCCACAGTACCGATAATAACAAGGAATTAGACTCTTTTTTATAGTTGGATCGCCGACCCACCACCTGCCCAATCCCCACCGATCTTCACAGACGAGTCATCCCTTTTCGCTTTTGTTCGCTTGTGCGATCTGTCATTTACAGTCGCAAGGCTACCAGACTACCTACCTTGTCTTACGTACTCAACGGTACGCTCACCATCCGTGCCGTGCCGAAAGTTCCGCCGTACGTGCGCCTTTGCATTTTCGGCATTCATTATAGACTTCCGTCACATTGCTCCGTCGGAGAGCTATTATCTCCGTAGTCCCATTCCTAGTCATGGGTTTGCTGCAACTATGATTGGTCGCCGATCCCAGGGTGCCGGCCTGTGATTATCCTTGATGCAGGGTGTAGCACGGCTGACATCATCCCCAATCTTCAGCCGCAGGACATGCGGCGCACAACGCTGGGGGTCTGGGGGCAGAGCCCCCGCTACGGGAGCTCGAGGGCTGGCCCTCGAATACACTTGGGGTGCAATTACCTGGGGGGCCAGTCCCCCAGACCCCCTGTAGCAGGGGCTCCGCCCCTAGAACCCCGTTACGCGTGCAACAAGGGAGCCTGGGGGTGGAACCCCCAGCTACGGGAGCTCGAGGGCTGGCCCTCGAACACACTTGAGGTCCAATTACCTGGGGGACCAGTCCCCCAGACCCCTTGGGGCTCCGCTACGCGGAGAGCCTAGGCGTATATTTTATCACAGCTCCCGCGGCACATGTACTGAGATATTCGCGCACTGGGAGGAAGTGAAAAATTGTCGATTCGAGGCCCTACGACGACAGACGACATGTTCAGTAGCAGTAGGGTTGGACTGAGCCTCAGCAGGTCGTTTGCGTTGGTGCGAGGGTACGCGAGCAAGCCGTCCGGCAAGGCGCCGGACGCGCTCAAGAGCATTATCGACGTTCTCGAGACGGAGGCCAAGTTCACTCCGAAGCTTGATCTCATGAAGAAGGCCAACCTCAGCCGTGGCGAGGACCTGGTGAGCTCCCAGGCGGTCTCGCGCAAGATCGAGTCCAAGATCCGGGACATCCCCATCCCGCGAACCGGCGTCCGCGCCGGGCGAAGCGTCGTCGTCAACGGCCCCAATGGCCTCACCGCGGCGCTCCGCAACCTGCAGAGCATCAACATGGCGAACAAGGTCCCGCGGACCCTCTCGCTGCAGCGGTACCACGAGCGACCGGGCAAGGAGCGCCGACGGCGCCGAATTGACGCCCACAAGCGACGCTTCGACATGGGCATCAAACGCCTCTTCAAACTCGTCGCCGAGGCCCGGCGAAAGGGCTACTAAGTTATACTCCTCTTGTAAATATATCATGACATGGAACCATAGGGGGCTTGGGGGTTTGCCCCCAACTACGGGAGCTCGAGGGCTGGCCCTCGAATACACTTGGGGTCCAATTACCTGGGGGACCAGTCCCCCAGACCCCCTGTAGCTCCGCTACGCGGAGAAACTACTTATCGTAATGGGGGGTCTGGGGGCGGAGCCCCCGCTACAGGAGCTCGAGGGCTGGCCCTCGAATACACTCGAGGTCCAATTACCTGGGGGACCAGTCCCCCAGACCCCCTGTAGCTCCGCTACGCGGAGAAACCACTCATAGTAACGTAATGGGGGTCTGGGGGCGGAGCCCCCGCTACGGGAGCTCGAGGGCTGGCCCTCGAATACACTTGGGGTCCAATTACCTGGGGTCCCTCAGGCCCCTTTGCTCCGCTACGCGGAGATGTGGGCAGCGAATAAATTAGTTTGAGTCTGTATCCATTGGGGCATCTTTGAGGCGCTTTTCGGTGAGCTCAGCAACGCGTTCCATGAGCATGTTGCGCTTGTTCCAGTAGCTCTGTTCCTGGGCGATCTGGGGGTCGAGTTTAGACCTGAGTTCGCCTCTGGTGAGGCCGATACGGGTGCGGGAGGTAGCAAAGGGCCCGCCCTCCATGT
The DNA here is from genome assembly GCA_030558815.1 of Blastobotrys malaysiensis. Taxonomy (NCBI): domain Eukaryota; kingdom Fungi; phylum Ascomycota; class Dipodascomycetes; order Dipodascales; family Trichomonascaceae; genus Blastobotrys; species Blastobotrys malaysiensis. Next base: position 21,560 of record JAKTQL010002486.1, read on the forward strand.
CCGTAACGACCTCGGTGCCGAGGATGTGTTCCCAGGACCCTTGGTACACGGTGTGGCCGATTTTGAACAGCGGCTTGTCCTCGTCGAGGCCAGTCATTTGGAGGCTGCTCTGCGATGAGATGAAGCGGCTCTCCCCCGGCGGGAGCTGGCTCAGGTCGAGCGGCACGTAAACGGTCTACGGGTTAACCAGCACAGCGTGAATTTATCTCTAACTTACAGTCAACTCCTCCTTGCGGGCCGCCTCCATCTTGTCCTTCTCCGCCTGGCGCTCCCGCGCCCGAATGTCCTCCGTCGACCCCGGTGCGTATTGAATGTCTAACAGTTAGCAATCTCCAACCCCATTGATATACATACCAAAGGACCAGTGCATCTCCTCCCCCTGTGCCAAAAAGTCCGTCTGGCCCGTGTACTCGCACGCCCACTCCCCGGGCTCCCCCTGGGTCTCCGGCTTGATCACATACTTGTCAATGGAGCAGGTGCCGGTCCGGACGTCGAATTCTCGGTCCCCGACCAGCGCCCGGCCCAACGCGATCTTGGTCGCCGCATGGGTCACGATGAGAATCGTCTTGATCTCCGGCTCGTTGCGCAGCTCCCCCACCAGCCGTTTGGCCGTCTCAATGCACCGCACGTGGATCTCCTCCACCGTCTCCCCCTTGCGGCTCGGCACCAGCAGCGGCTCGTACCCTTGCTTGATGAGATCCGGGAACAGCTCGTTCAGCTCCGCCGCATTGGCCATCGCCGGATGCTCCCCTTCCACTCGCGGCTTGAACCACTCGGAAACGCCGTTTTCAATGTATATCGGCATCGCCAGCAGCTGGGCCGAAGGGGCCGCCGTCTGGACACACCGGTAGAACGGCGAGCTGTAGACCCGCTGGATCCGCGGCTCAATGGACGACACGTACGCGCCCATCTCCTCCGCTTGCTCCTCGCCGTGCTTCGCCAGTACCGGGTCGCACGCGATACCCGTAGGCGGCTCCGGGACCGGCACGTCCCGCACCCAGTTCGACCTATACCCGTGCTACATGGTCAGCGTGTTCGCGTCTCGAGGGGCCACTTACTCGCGCAATGTATATCGTCGACACCATCGTTTATATGGGTGGGTGAAATCACGGTTATCAATGACTATTGGACCTCCGCGCGGCTCGTCTCCGGGCTTCAGGGACCCACTCGGCCTGCCAAGGGCCGGCACGACTGCTCGATTACACCCGGATGTCTATTGATCTCTCCGCGCAGCGGAGCTACAGGGGGTCTGGGGGACTGGTCCCCCAGGTAATTGGACCCCAAGTGTGTTCGAGGGCCAGCCCTCGAGCTCCCGTAGCGGGGGCTCCGCCCCCAGACCCCCCATTACGATAAGTAGTTTCTCCGCGTAGCGGAGCCCCAGGGGGTCTGGGGGACTGGTCCCCCAGGTAATTGGACCCCAAGTGTGTTCGAGGGCCAGCCCTCGAGCTCCCGTAGTTGGGGGCAAGCCCCCAAGCCCCCTTCAATCGAGTTGTCCGCACGGGGGTGTAAACGGTTTAGAGTTTATGAAAAAGTTCAATGAGACGGTCCTTTCATTGGCGAGGAGAAAATCGTATGAATGTAGGGTAAACGGGACAAATTGAATAGGCTATTGTAATTGATTCCTCAGTTTCTTCTATTAAGGTCTCGTTCAATGTCAGGATTTACAGGCTGTTATTCAATAAAGACAGCCTCCAACATCCGGGTGTTGCGAGTAAAGCTAATATTTTATATTTCAGATTTATGAGATTATCAAAAGGAGATACCTCTTCAACCGAAGAGGATAACACTCGTCTCTATTCTCAGCGATAAGCCACAGCCGTTTAATTTCGCACAGTTATCTTTGATTAGTTATGGACGCTAATTCTCAGGGTAATTTGGGTAATTAGTGTATTCAAGGCGCCCAAAACCTAGCGCCAATTGGATGAACGATCTCTCCGCGCAGCGGAGCTACAGGGGGTCTGGGGGACTGGTCCCCCAGGTAATTGGACCCGTCTTAGACGTGGCGGGGGTTGTAACAAGGCCTGGTTACACTCTCCCAACGCGTAACAAAATGAGCTACCCCCGCCAATTGCACAAGCGGTATCTCCGCGTAGCGGAGCTCCAGGGGGTCTGGGGGACTGGTCCCCCAGGATAGCTGTCCAATAGCATACTTGCGTAGCTACGTATTCTAGACTTGGTGGCCGGAGATACGGGTACTCGGTGGAGGGCGGTCCAGGTGGTGGGGGCCGGGGTTCGAACCGGAGCCGTCCGTCGGAGGCGGCATTGACTGCATGCGCGTTTTGGTGGAGTGAGGGAGGTGATTTGTGGAGAGACAGGGCATCAGGGCGCCAGGACATCAGGCGACTTTTGAGCGGAACCCGTCTAGCGCAGTAACACCCCGAGAGGACACGAGCGCCGGTCTAGTAGCGGGTAGCGAGGCGAAATTGGCCTTCTTGTGACGCGACCCAACCGTAATAATCCCTCTCTCATTGGCCTCCGGCATTCCCCGCGCTGTTTTTAAAAGACGAAAAGGCTGTCTCCAACTACGTTGCTGTGGGCGAAAAACTTTGGGGGCGGAATTCCTGGTGGATAACTTTTGTATAGTCATTTTTCCGGCGTAGATTGATGATTGGACGCTTTAGACCGTCCCAGGCGATGATGGGCCCGTTACGGGCCTTTCAACGGCGGTTCACGACCGCGCCGCGGCAAAAGGCGGTCATACCCGTAGGGAGCACCATTGCCAAGGTGCTGTTAGCTGGTACGGTGGTGTATACGGGGTCTGCCTTTTTGGCACTCAAGAGCTACCGGTTCAGCAAGGTTTTTGAGCAGTACTTTCCGCTGGGGGCCCAGGTGCTCGACTACCTCGAGGAGGCCGAGCACCGCCGAATGACGGTGGCTCGAGACCAGTACTACGAGTCGCAGCGACCGCTCAAGCCGTACATTAAGAGCCAGCGCCCCAAGACGGCGGAGGACGATAGCGAGCTGTCCAAGCCCGACATTACTGATCGGTACGACCCGCTGGCGCCGGATAACTTCTTTGACGCTCAGAGCGGCACGATAGCGACAGCGGAGCGTGAGTATTTGCCGCTGGTGCTGCTCCCCGATACGCGGGACCCGGTGATCAACGACGTGGCATTTGCGCTTAATGATCTCATCTCCTCGGTCAATTCCTCTGCGGTTGATCCAGCGACCGTGGCTACCGTCAGCGAGCGGCTGGAGAAACTCGCGCACTCGGTGCACGATATGACCCCGACGTACTCGTCGATATTCCATTTCAAGGCGCGGCTGCTGCGCCAATTGGTCGATAGCCAGCAGACGCTGCGGGAGAAGTATGGGGACAAGCTGCCTAACAAGGTGCTTAGTGTTTACCACAAGCGGTTGGCGCGGATTATTCTCGAGACGGAGAATGATCTGGTTGCCCATGTTAACACGCGGGGCCAGTTTGAGGAGGAAGTCAAGCGCAAGGCGCGTAGCGAGCGGAAACGGGTCGCGGCGGTTAGCGAGGCGGACTGTCTCGAGGCGATTATCCAGCTGCAACTGTCTTTTTCGCTGCTCATTTCAGCGCTGCATTCCAAGTCTGCTCTGCCAATTGCGCCGTACATCCAGCGGGCTAAGGAGGCCATTGCCAACTTTCCCGACCGTGCCAAGGAGCAGATTGTTGCATCTGCAATCTCGGGGCTGAGGGTGCCCGACGACGTTGATCTACAGCCCATAGTCCAAGATATATGTAGATAACTTTTAACGATCGACCATACGTAATACGACTAATAATACGACGAGTAACTTTTATGACGAATGCTTTAACTACAAATGCTTTTAAATTTTCAAATACCGCGGGTACTGTCGATTTCAAATTTTCAATACTTTCGATTTCAAATGCTGTCGGTTTTAAATTTATAAATGCTATCTACGAGTAATAACATGCTCTGAATCACATTACAAGTGAATATCCAAATACCAGCTATCTACGAGCACGATCTATTCTAAATACAAGTGAATCGCACCTACCTACTAGTATTAAACCCACAATACCATCAACGAGTACTACACGTAATGGTATCGAAATCAATATTTACAAGTGAATCACACTCACCTATCTACATTAAATCACTTCAAATACCACCTACGGGTACTAAATCATATTACCGATATCTACTCCCAGAAATCTATTCTATCCTGGTCAAATTGGTCATTATTCAAACGAATTACCAAGGAAAGTCATGAATTAGCCTACGGGCAGGGCTTGCCGCAATAATAAATATTACATTACAATTTTGTTTTAGATACACCGTTTAAAGGTAACCAGCTCGGGAAGCAACGTCAAGAGCATCGTGGTCGGCGGTGAGTCGGACAAAGGCCTTCTTGGTTCGGTCTGGTCGGATCAAGGTGTTGACCTTCTCGACATCAACGTCGTAGAGCTTCTTGACAGCCTGCTTGATCTGGTGCTTGTTGGCCTCAACGTGAACCTTGAGCACAAGAGTGTTGGCGTCCTCAATCTTCTTGATGGCACCCTCAGAGTTAACGTGGGAGATGATGATCTTGTGCTCGTCCATTCGTGGGTAGTGAGCAACAGCCTTTCGCTGGTACTTTGGAGCTCGAGCGAGCTTCAAGGTCTTTGGTCGTCGGAAAGTGGTATCAGTTCGGGTTCGAACAACCTTGTTTCCGTTGACACCCTTGGCGACAGCCTTGGCCGCATTCTGGGCCTGCTTCTTAGAGGTTCCTAAACAAATGAAGCAATCAGCATACTACTCTTAGGGATTATTGTCAACGCATCTGCTAAACGGGATGGAGGAAGCAACGCCGCATCCCTTCCTTGGGGATATATATCTATCTGGTCCAGGGAGCAAACAGCGCCCCAGATACAAAAAAAAACACACATCACTGATTAAGGATGGAGGATCTCGTCGTCGCTACCTAGCCCAGTTAACAGTCTCGCTTCAGCTTACTTACCCTTGGTGGTGGATGGCATTTTTGGCGACTTTTTTTTGGGTTTAGTGAAGTAGAAAAGGAGAGAAGAGACGGCTTTGAATTTTTCACTTTGATTTTTTTCACCGCCTAAGCATTTCCGGGACGGAACTCCCAACACGGAAAGTCCCAGTGGGCATGGCCAGAGTGGGTATTCGCGCGCGCGGATAAAGCCCTAATGCCCCCAATATCCATAATGGGATTATTAGTGCCGTGCGGCTGGCGATAACTGGAATGTCTCTCAAGACTATTAACTAGAGAGCCGTCTAAACGGCCTGTAAATGCTGAGTGGCCTGAAGCTACAAACCGTGCTAAATAACGAAACAGTTGGTGGATAATGTGTGTATGAATATAGTTATAGTTATCGTCTATGACTATGGTATCGTGAAGATATCGTTCTTGATAGTACCGTCAGCAGCGCAAAGGAGCTGTAAAGCGGCCCTGAACCTCTTGGTCCAAGATTTCTGAGAGAAATTTACAGGAATACTATAAACAATGATGGCCAATTGAGTCTAGTTTACAACTCAAATATAGTCAAATATAGCTCTTCCAATAAGCAACTCGTAAGAATAAAGGCATCATGTTCCGAGATATCACCGCAGTACGGGAGGGGTTAACTGATCGAATATCCAAGTTTTGAGGCCACGGCACTCATCACTCGTCCTCGCTGTGGAGAGGTTCCCCAGATTTCAGAACTTACGGCATTCATCTCAGTCGTAGTGAGCACACGGACAGTTCATACCCCACCTTATCAAAGACCGTAGCTTTGATAACGAGTATCAAAATTCCCGCCGATTAGCGAGTATAAGCGTTCTGTAAAAGGGTTGCTGATCCAAAAGAAAATGGCACCGCAAGGGATGCTCATATAGGAATCCGATCGCCACCAACCCCTCGCCGTTCGGCGAGTTTTAGATGGTCTCGGGCGTTTGATTTCGATCCGCTCAGTGTACTGGGTACCGCATTCGGCAGCGGAAGGCAGTGCTAAAAAGAATTACTTTGTCAATAATAACTAGACGTGATTGGAGACAATTTCCGAAGATTACGTATCGATGCTCTGGTATCTTCTGCAGCATGTAGGCATCTGACTCTCCCACTGATTCAAAGTGCGCAGTGTACGGCATCAATAAGCTGCATGATTAAACATTATGCGACAAATTTCATGGTGCAGATGCTGTCCGATGGCCTAAAAATTCTTGGCAGGGACGCTTAAGCATAACGTTTTTCTTGGCATCAAGTTAATATCCGGGGAACTTTAAATGAAGACACTCATGTCCACATTAGCGATAGAATATTTTGTACAACGCCAAGCTGGAGTGAGGGGCGTTGGCTCTGGTTGGATATTGGCCGCTGTCTCGGATGAAATGGCGTCAAATACGTAGGAGGAGCAGCATGGTAGCGCAGCAGCTGGCACAAAAGCGTTATACTCGAAGGGCTATCTCCAGATCATCGCAGGATTCACAGCAAAAAGCGATTGGATTCACAGCAAAAAGCAACACACACGGCATCAAGTTGTATGCAACTTTAATGGTAGGTATCGACTTGAGATATGCTCTGTATTGACTACGTAGGTAGCTCATGGTAGAAGAATTGTCTCCGCGCTTTGCAAAGACTCATTATGGAGGGTTTTGTGTATAAAAGCAGGCGCAAATTTCCAATGGAATAGACATATCTGTGCCAATAATGGAGTTTGAAAAGGAAAAAGGGTCCCCCGAGGTCCATGATGCTGTTGTCTTTGAGCATGAAGACGAGCAATACCAGATTCCCATGGAAGAGTATCTGCACCAGGCTCGATTGACTCGAGAAGTAGAGGCCCGGCCTGAGCACAAACTCTCTACCGGCTCTTCGGCAATCCCTTTTGTCGGCGCCTACAAGCACTTCTTTGGTAAGAAGAGTCAGCAGGACGAAAAGACGGACCAGTCAGACACCAACAGCGAGAACGGTCCTTCAGAATATGACAATGCGTCGCGTGTGTTGAGAAACGCCACTTGGCTCTCTGTGTTCTATCTTATTACGACTGATATTCTCGGTCCTACCTCTGCCCCATACGCAGTCTCTCAATTGGGGTACGTCCCCGGTTCGCTCATCTTCTTCTTGCTGGGCATTGCCGCTGCATACACTGGGTACAGCCTGTGGAAGCAGTTCCTTACTCTTGACTCGTTCCGGTACCCGCTGAAGAACTACGGTGACATTGTGGGGCGAATTTTCGGTAAGAAGGTGCGATATGGAGTTGATTTCCTGCAGGCGCTGCAGCTGTTGTGCAATGTTGCGGTTATTATTCTTGGTAACGGCAATGGTCTGTCACAGATGGTCCAGGGCCGGGCCTGCTATGCCGTCCTCGTGTTCATCTGGGCAGTTGCCGGTATGGTTGTGGGCCAGATCAAGACTCTGCAAAAGTTCGGGTTCTTGGCCAACTTGGCTATTTGGATGAACCTGTTTGTATGCTTCTGCAGCATGGGGATGGCGGCCAAGTTCGGCCCCAATCTCAAGGACGCCCCCAAGGCGAACGGGATCCCCGTGGGCCCGGTGGTTACTGAGGTTATTGTCTCTGGGGCCGGCAATTTCATTGGCCAGCTCGAGGGTACGATGAACGTTGTGTACTCGTATGGCGGTGCCATGATGTTCATTGAGTTCATGAGCGAGATGCGACGACCATGGGACTTTTGGAAGGCAATGGTCGTAGCGCAGAGTCTTATTTTCGCCGTCTATTTGTGGTACGGGCTATTCATGTACCACTACCAGGGCCAGTTTGTCATGAACCCGGCGCAGCAGGGCGTTGCCAACTGGGGCTGGCAGACGGCGCTCAACGCACTCAACCTAGCCACCGGTATCATTGCCGCCTGTCTTTACGGTAATGTTGGTATCAAGGTCGTCTACAACACATTTGCGCGACGGGTGCTGCGGCTGCCGAGCCTTGAGTCCAAGGCCGGGCGATACCTGTGGTTTGTCATGGTCATCATCTACTGGGGCATTGCCTACATTGTCGCTTCGGCCATCCCACAATTCTCGACTCTGACCTCTCTAGTGGGCGCTGTGTGTATTTTACAGTTCACCTACACCTTCCCACCCGTCATGTCGCTGGGTCTCCACATGCACATTTCCGCCATGAAGGCAGACGGTGTGTACAACCCGGTTACGCGGGAGACAAACCGAATTGACACTTGGAAGAATGCTTCTCGGTGGGTTCGAGCGTACAAGGACCGGTGGTTGCTTAACACGTTCCACATCCTCTTCTTCTTGGCATCGCTTTCTACTGCGATTCTTGGTATCTACGCTTCTGCACTCAACCTCAAGGAGGCATACTCAGGAGGAGGCTCTGCAAAGGTCGTCGCCTTTAGCTGTGTCTCTCCAGTTGTTGGATAGTTTATTTATAATGATTTATGATATTTGTTTGTTACACACCCCCCGGAAAATAGTTACATCGTAACAATAATCCGTATCAAAGTTTGCAACAGGGCCTGTTACAGCACTTGTTACAGGATTGGACCCCCAAGGCAACTGACAATTGACATTGGAGGATTGGTTTACGGCGACCTTGTCGGTACAATTTTACACTAGCTAATCTCAAAATCTCCATTACGGGAGCTTAAGGGCCCCGAAGACACTAATTATCACGGGCCCCCTGTAGCTCGGAGATCAGAGGTACCCCTGGAAGAATGCGGGTTACCCCAGCAACGGGATCAGGAGACAAAAGTATGCCATATCCGCCCCCTGGCCCCTAAAAACCAGCTACGTGAGCCGACCCGGTAGCCAACATACGCTCTCAGTCCTCAGCTCTACGCGACCTCCCTGGGCCCGGAACCATGCTGTCTGCTAGTACCGGTTGGTGGGCAACCGGCGGTGCAAAGGTCCCAAACCGAGTTTGCAAACCTCCTTAATCCTTGCAAACCACAAATCACTTAGAGGAGCCCTTGGGGAGCGAGGAGAGCAAAAAAAAAATTTTTGCCGCAACAGATCGAATAGACGAGCAAGTGCAGGGGCATAGCGGGAGATCAGGATTATCCGCACAGTAAATTAAAGCGCGGTTGAATGCCAGGGGTCTGTTAATGGGGATGAATAGAGTATGCAGACATCTTCACTGTTAACAGACAGACAGCGCGGGGAGCTGAATCGGTCGATTCTAGCGTACCTGAGTAATTTGGGGGTGCCGCCGGGCACCCTGAGCCAGCTCCGGGCGACCATTCCGGGGGACCTCCCCGTGGAGGATCGCGACGAAGCGCGCCGTCAGGCGCAGGTGCTTGAAAAGAAGTGGACCTCTGTGGTGAGGCTGCAGAAAAAAGTGCTCGATCTCGAGTCCCAGGTCAAGGGTCTCCGCGAGGAGCTTGAAAACTCTGCCGCCATTGGGTCCACCGCACGCAAGTCCAAGCAGGACATTGCCAATTGGCTGCCCCGAAAGCCGGCTAAGCACTCCTTGTCGGGGCACAGGCAGACGGTAACGTCGATTGCGTTCCACAATTTGTTCAGCGTGGTGGCATCGGCGTGTGAGGACGGCACGATCAAGGTGTGGGACTGGGAGCTCGGGGAGCTCGAGCGCACCATCAAAGCGCATACAAAGTCGGTGGTTGATGTGGACTTTGGCGGGCCCTCGCAGGAGGTGCAATTGCTGGCGTCCTGTTCGTCAGACTTGAGTATCAAGCTGTGGGACCCGCAAAACGACTACACCAACATTAAGACCCTTACCGGCCATGACCACACTATTTCCTCGGTGCGGTTCACTCCAAGCGGGACCCATCTCATTTCCGGGTCGCGGGACCGCACTATTCGGGTGTGGGACGTCAAGACGGGGTATGCCATTCGTACTATCCACGGCCACACGGACTGGATCAAGTCGGTAGCGCCGTCGCTGGACAGCGAGTACATTCTGTCCGCGGGGATAGACCAAACGGCGCGGATCACGCAGTTTAGCAACGGAGAGGGCAAGCTGACTTTGATTGGTCATGAGCATGTAATTGAAAACGCAGTGTTTGCGCCGCCCGAGGCGTATCCGTACCTGGCGGCGCTGGAAGGGCTCAAGGCGCCCGTGGCGTCGGGGTATTCTGCGTCGTTTGAGTACATTGCGACCGCGTCGCGGGACAAGACCATCAAGCTGTGGAACACGCGGCAGGAGTGCATCAAGACACTGGTCGGCCACGACAATTGGGTCCGGGAGCTGGTATTCCACCCCTGCGGCAAGTATCTCATCTCGGTCAGCGACGACAAGACGATACGGTGTTGGGATCTGTCGCAGCAGGGGCGCTGCGTCAAGGTCATTGCGGATGCCCACAACCATTTCATCTCTTGCATACGTTGGGCCCCGGCCCAAGTCTCGTTGAACGACGACAAAAAGGGCGGGAAGCGCGTGCGCTGTGTCCTAGCTACGGGCTCGGTCGACCTGGACGTCAAGATCTGGGCATAATTTATTTATCTACGCAGTCGTGTTTTGTATATATCTCATCCGCATCCCGACCCTATATCACACCCGTCCATATCTGGTCTTGTCCTGTATCAAGACGAATGCTGCTATGGATTGCGAATCTATATTCGTATCTGAGTTTCTAACGAACCAGTTTAAAGTTGTATCATGACGGTAATTCTACCGTACTATCGTATCTTGTCACAATTACTGCGATTGAGGCATTTTTATACAATCTATAAACATTTATTGTACCTTAGAATCAAGATTGGTACTTCTACGGGCTATAAGTGCGTTCATTGACCATCACAAAGTCCAATAATTGGATCGCCAACGATAATTGAGAATAGAGGGGTAATGCAAATGAGCCCAATGAGGCATGAGGTACTGAAGGTGAATCCTCATCTGCCTATTCGTTGATAATAGTATCCAACCGCTCGTATCTAAATGTCTATACGCCGTAACACCTTGATATTTATCTACCTCTCCAGGCTATATAGATACAGGCTGGATGATCACTGTTTACTCGATGCCAAGTATATTCGAACATATTTTTAATCTGAATTCTCTGTCCTGCATAAAGATTAGCTCTATCTTTAATTGGTTTCGTAACTATTTAATATTGTTAGAAAACTAAAAAAAAAAGCTAGGAGTAAATTTCCGTTGATAGTAGGCTATAAAGTTAGATCAAGTCGCCTAATCAGTAGGGCCGAGCAGAGGCGTAGTTTCGCCAGATGGTCGAGACTCGTTAGATACTCGTTTTTGACGACGCGAATGATATTTGCTCGACGAAGTGATAGACCGGTAGCTGTGCTGGTCGTCGAGGGACTCGTCGTCGGAAATGTCCTCAATTACAGTCTTGCTGACACCCTTAACGTTGACAATGCTCTCAATGATTCCACCGGCTCTATAAGAGTGGATTTCAGGCTCGGGAGTGGCAACGTCCAAGTGCTGGCTCGACTTTGTGTCGAGGATTTGTTTCGGGGACACGCCTTGGCCATTCGAGTCGATAAAGTCGCGGATCGCGTCATTCTCGCTGTCATGAATCTTGTAGGCAGTGCCATTGGTCATGGAAACGGTGGCAGAAGGCTCGTCAGAGGGCATATCAGCCGAGTTGCGCCGCTGTGATCGCTTATGTGGGTGATCTCGCGAGTCAATCAGGTCCATTGTGCTTTGCAGGGACGACTCGTGCGACGCTCGCGCGGGCTTGATGTGTACATTACGGTTACCGGTCATGCGTGGATTTGAGGCCTTGTTGAGCGGGTTGAGCTTGAGCTTTGGAAGAGACTCCGTCTGGTCGGTACTGTGGAGCACGGCAAACACAGGATCTCCGCCAAACGAGGATCGCGGCGAGGCAACAACATGTGAACTGCTCAGCGAGTGGCGCTTGGCCAATGGGCCAGGCACGGTTCGTCGAATCGCCTTGTGAACGTCCACATAAACGTCAGACTCGTCCACAATTTCCTCGCCAATGAGCTCCTCAATGACATCCTCCAAGGTGAGCACGCCAACCGCGCCCGTAGCCTCGCCCGGACGCTCGGAGACAATGACCATGTGGGATTTGCCCTCCTGAAAGTAGTTCAAAATGTTAAGGCAAGATGTATCTGGAGCAGTTTCCGGTAACGTGGCGAGCGGGAAGGACGAGATGGGCAGTGCGTCCTCCGGGTCGTACGTGATGAGGATACGCACCAGCAGCATGCCAATGAAGTTTTCTGGCTCTCCTGGGGCGTGGATGGGGATTCGGTTGAACCCAGTGTGCAAAATCTCCTCCGTTGTCTTCTCGTCGAGCACCCGGTCAGCGCTCATGACGAAAACGTCTTCCATGGGGGTCATAATGGTGCCGACCGGTTTCTCCTTGAGGTCGAGCACCGCCGAGATGATGGTCACCTCGTCCTCATTGAGCCGCTCCACGCCCATATTTTTGTGCAGCGTGACAAGCGTCTTGAGCCCCGCCCGCTTGTAAATGGTACCGTGGTCCTCACCAAGCAAGTGGTCGAGCAGAAGCGCCACGGGGTAGGCCACCGGGTACATAATGTACATGAGCATGAGGACAAACGGCGCAAAAGTCGACCCCACCTGGAGGCCGTACCGCACGCAAATGGACTGGGGGATGATCTCACCAAAGATGACAATGGACACCGTGGACGAGACCACTGCGGGCCACCCGCCGCCCAGGCACCGGTCGAGCACAATGGGCAGCGTTTCATTGGTGATCACGTTGGAGAGCAGCAGGGTTACAAGCACCCAGTGCTTACCGCGCTTGAGCAGGGTCAACACTTTGCGGGCCGCCTTTTGCTCACTAGCGGTGCCCGACTGCTCCATAACCTGGAGGTACACCTCGTCCTGGCCCATGAGACCCAGGGTCAAGCCGGCGAAGACACCGCCGAGCACGACCAAAAAGAAGGAGATGCCCATATTGGCCCAAAACTGGGTCGACCCCGGCACGTCGAGCTCCTCGTGGCCGCCCTCAATGCCATTAGTGGCCCGGGTATAAAGGGGCAGCGCATGGAGCAAGGGCAATTGAGTCGCCAAGAGCAGCAGCTGGGCCACCACGGGGGAGGATTTTTTACGGTTACTAATTGGCTCCTCCGCGTTGCGAGCAAGAGGGGATGATTTGGCCGAGGCGCTATCGCCCCGGAGTACTAGCTTGCCAGTGTCGGGATTAATCCATCGTTTCAAGTTATTCCGATTGGCTCTACGGCGCGGTTCCTTCTTGGTCATAAAGATACGGGTATACAGTATGCTGCGTGATACGAATTGTAAATGTAAGAAAGAGACAAAACCACTACTACGACTTGAATTTACGAGTGCCGAAATGGGACCAACAACCTTCTCGAACCGGCTAGATGGTTTAATGAAGAAGGAGGAACCAGTGCGGACTAAGGGGTAATACAAGGTACGGCTTTTCAACCTTTAGCGCCGTGGCGGGCAATCTCGCCACCAGCCACATCCCGCGGAATTCCGATCCACGTGCCCTCCGATAGCACTGCCGGGTAAGTTATCTTCACCACCGCCGCACCCGCCGCACCCGCCGCGACACATTGAATACGAGGGCCTACTTGACCCCATTACGGCAATTCCTGGCCCCCCGCCTCTCGGGGGCGGGCTCCGCGGGTCCCTATTCGGGGCCACCGATATGGTTAAGGTGACTACAGTTGGGAGTTAAGTTCGGGGACGCGTGTCACCACGACGACTGGCGGAGGGGATCTCAAACCAAGCCTTGACCACCCAAACCTACCACGAAAAAAATTTTAAGCGGTAGAGAAGATGGCGGAACCGATCAAGAACAAGCGGCTCAACGACCTGGCCAACGCGCCGACTCCGCAGAACACCCCGGCGACGGCGGCGTCCTCGTTCGGGAGCCGAGTTGCGGCGCAGCCGTCCGTGGCGACCATTGACGAGGAGGACGCCAAGATGGGGCTTACCAACAACCCAGCGCTCTTGTCGATGATCCAGGGCAAGCTGGGCACGTTGATTGGGCGGCCAAGCGGGTACATTGACTCGCTTCCCGCCGCGGTGAAGCAGCGAATCACGGGCCTCAAGGGGGTCCAGGCGGAGCAGGCCAAGCTCGAGGCGCAATTCCAGGAGGAGCTGCTAGAGCTGGAGAAGAAGTACGCGCAGAAGTACCAGCCGCTGTACGAGCGGCGGGCCAAGATCGTCAATGGCGCTGAGGAGCCCACCGAGCAGGAGGTGGAGCTTGGTCGTCAGATGGAGGACGAGGACGAGGACGAGGACGAGGGCGCGCGGATCGAGGAGCTTGACAAGGATGAGGAGGAAGAGGAGGAGGATGAGGAGGCCAAGGGTATCCCCGAGTTCTGGCTCAATGCGCTGCGGAACATGATCTCGATCGCGGAACACATTACCGAGCGAGACGAGGAGGCGCTCGAGTACCTGACCGACATTCGAATGAACTATTTGGACCGGCCTGGGTTCCAGCTGGTGTTTGAGTTTGCGGAGAACGAGTTCTTCACCAACAAGACGTTGACCAAGACGTATTATTACCAGGAGGAGACTGGGTACGGTGGCGACTTCATTTACGATCACGCCGAGGGTGAGGACATTGAGTGGAAGAGCGCCGACAAGAACTTGACGGTGCGGATCGAGAAGCGAAAGCAGCGAAACAAGCACACCAAGGCGACGCGAACCGTCGAGAAGACGGTGCCAACCGAGTCCTTCTTCACCTTCTTCTACCCACCAGCGCCACCTTCCGAGGAGAGCGACGACGAGAAGGAGGACATTCCAGAGGATATCGAGCACCAGCTCGAGCTCGACTACACGTTGGGTGAAGAGATCAAGGATAAGCTGATACCGCGTGCCGTTGATTGGTACACGGGCGAGGCGCTCGAGTATGAGAACTTGAACGATTTTGAGGAGGATGATTTCCTTGACGAGGGCAGCGACGAGGAGGATCACGACGATGACGACGATGATGATGATGACGATGAGGCTGCCGGCCAGGGCAAGAAGGAGCCTGCTGAATGCAACCAGTCTTAATTTCGCCGCTGGGGGTTATTATTATTTTGTCTATTATAATCGTTTATTATTCTCTCATTATCTATTAATATAATGCGTATAGCAATATACGTCATCGCCAAATAATTCTCGTTTAAATTGGTTTTAGGATCATATTACCTTGGTCTTATCAGTACTCTGCCAAAATATTAATATTCATTACCATATTTGTATTGGAGTATTCACCGATATATTGGTAATTGATTAAATACGGATCATTCGCCTAAAGCAATGGACTCTAATTAAAATATTGAATACGGATTCGATATATGGGCAAGAGATTATTGTACCCGTGAAGGTCTCATCCTTCCATGCTAATCATGAACTGTAAACTTGAACATGGCTATTTATTTTAGTACCGGTATTTATGTATCGGATAATTGCTACTTGTACGATACATTTTTTTCAAGATCTATCATGATGTCTAGGTACCAATCATATTATATCAGAGCTCTATTTACCCACGAGTAAAGCACTGCTTAATGTACCACAGAGCAATGGAACAGCTCTGATCAATTCTTCCATTCTTTTCCCGGGTACTATCAGAATATTGGGGATGAATCTTATAAACAAGGTGCGTAATACTACTAATTATATACAACTTCTTTTATCTGGTAGTGCTCTATCGGCTTGTCCGTCAAGTTGCGCCCATTTCGCCGGATAACAGCACTTCGTTTCCTAACAGGCAATTGTACATCATTCCATAGGTGATATCCACAGCTTGTACCAGCGTACAACTGGACTTCCTGTTACCAACTGACTACCATCACATGTATCACCAATTGTACTGGTATTCATGAGTCTGCCAACTATTCCCAGTAAAGGATGGCACTTGGCATGCCGTACATGTCAACTTTCTCGGTAGTCTAAAAGCCGTTAACCGGTAGAGTACCCACAGAGGATTAAAACTGCAGGTTCTAACCATTCTCTCCCTTAACTTTGCATTTACATACAATAGTTGTTATGACCGCCTGATCCTATGCCAAGTCCACTTTCTGGTGTTGCTGCAATATATGCCAACCCGTCTTGCGACAACCCGCGTATATCCTCAAATTACCTACCTGGTAGTTCAACGTGTCCTATTTTCACTACTGGCGACCACTCACAGTATTACTTAGCACCTGCCCAAACTGTTAAATGCACCCCCACAGGTAAATACAGTATATCCACAATATTGTACAAGGGCTCCATAGATCCGCATTAGTCTCTCCACTGATCAATCGTATTGTATCCCCGGATATATGCGCAAACCCGCATTGGTAAACTGTACTGTAATCCACGTTCAGTATGGCAGTACTGTAATCACCCTTGGACCCCTGAGAAAGATCTCACCGGCATGGGTATAATCGGCCAGGGTTCCTTGCTCCCCCCTGAGAAACCTACTGATTGGCTCAGGTTCCTCCCCCCCGCAATACATAGCTCATGCCATGTACAACCTACAGATACACTCAACTGACGGAAACGCATCCACTCACCCACCCACGCAGTGCCGCCGAGAATACCGTAACTTCCACTACTTCAATCTCCTGGCCGTACTCTCTGTAACAGAAATGTCGTCCAAATATGGTTTGAATCTTCTTTTTTGAAAAAATACCATTAAACGGCTTTTAAACGGCCCACCACCAAAATATTATCAGGGGTAAATGACAGGAAAGCTGCCACACCGAAAAGAGATAACTTATGACCCAATACGGAAGTGACACATCCCGTTCTAGCAGATTATTGTCTCATATGCCTAAGACAGCATTTAGGCGGTTGCAGATCAACCTGTGTCGTCCGACAGCATACAGTACTGGATGTTCCCTCTTCACAATCGACATTGCACACACGGCCGCTGAGAAACAGTGAGAATAGGCGACGGGAAGCTCTCGGCTGATATGCACTATGCGCGGGCGAATGCTGCCAATCCTGTATAACGGTAGCCACATGAATGGAACCGTTATATACGACAAATTTTTCTCTCCCGTTACACTTGCTTCAATTTTTTGTTACTCTTTTTACCCCATTATTCGCTCGTTTATACCGATATATAGCAGAAGTCGAAACCTCTGAGCAAGTCTTCTGGTCGTTTCGACTGTAACTTTTAGTCATGCTCCTGTCACTCGTTTTATTCATAACTTCTGTTGCCGCCTCTCCGGTACGGCATTTCCACGACGACCATCGCCAACCAGCCACCATTGACCTCTCTCGGCGAGGGGGTGCAAGTAATTGCAAGTTCCCTGAGGGTGAGGGGCTTGTAGCAATCACACCAAATGCCAAAAACGCTGGGTGGGCACTCTCCCCCGACCAAGAGTGCTCACCTGGCAGTTGGTGCCCATATGCTTGCCCCCCAGGCCAGGTCTCTACACAATGGGACCCAGATGCTACGTCTTATTCCTACCCTCAGAGCCAGTATGGTGGGCTGTACTGTGAGAAGGACGGTACCTTGACCAAGCCGTTCCCTAAGAAGAGCTACTGTGTAGATGGTACCGGTTCAGTTAAAGTCAAGAACACTTGTAACAACGAAGTCTCCTTCTGCCAGACTGTTCTTCCTGGAAACGAAGCCATGCTCATTCCTACTTCAATTGGTGGTGGTAGCCTCAAGACTCTGGCTGTTCCAGATCCTGATTATTGGGCATCAACTGCTGCCCACTTTTACGTTAACCCCCCTGGGGTATCCGTGGATGACGGATGTATCTGGGGTGATGAATCTAGCCCAGTTGGCAATTGGTCTCCATATGTTGCCGGCGCGAACACCGACAGCAATGGAGAGACCTTTGTAAAACTTGCATGGAATCCTATCTGGGTCGAATCTTCGCTCAAGTCGACCAAGCCTACTTTCGGTCTCAAGATTGTGTGTGATGGAGGTAACTGCAATGGGCTACCATGCTCCATTGATCCTTCGAAGCATGATGCTAATGAGGTAGAGGGAAGTGGCGATGAATTCTGTGTTGTCACTGCTTCGAAGGGCACAACTGCACACATTGAAGTCTTTGAACTCAATGGCAGCAGCAGCAGCAGCAACGACAACTCTGATAGTGATAGTGACGATGAAGAAGACAATGGCGATGGCGATAATTCTTCCTCATCCGCGGCTCCAAAGTCTACCTCATCCGCGGCTCCAAAGTCTACCACCACCTCTTCTCCGAAGACAAGTTCTACTGTTAAGGCGACCACCACGTCAGCTGTTCACTCTACGACAACCACAACCACCCCTCCAATGACCTCCTCTATGAGTTCCTCTGCTGCTAGCGAGGCTTCTTCCACTGCTACTAGCTATGCTTCTGAGTCCAGCTCAATCCCAACCCGAAATGTGCTTAATCTCCTTGCCAAGGGTACCGATTATTCAACCAGCACAGGTGCTATGTCGACGCATTCTGTCAAGTACAACTCTGACCTGTTTGTGTCCTCTCGAACGGCTCTTTATAATGCTGTGAATGCCACAGAGCCAACCTCCACGCAGGTTACTATACATGCTAGTACTGCTACGAAATCCTCCGCTGCGGAGTCAACCCCTGCAGAGGAAACGAAGAAGAAGAACAGCGGGTCTAATGCCAACGTCCCCCTGTTCCTCGCTACGATGTCCATGTCTTTCATTATTGGTGTTCTTTTCTTGTAATTTCTAATGCCCCCTGTCCTTTCGTTTAATATGTACAATACACGTATCCAACCTTTCCCTACACAGTTTAGCAAATTTTATAATTTGGAGTTCGAATCATGTAATCGTCATTGTGCATACGTAGTCATAATTAAATAAATCAAAAGAACTGAGAGTCGTATATTCCACCACTCATGTCATTGGCCCAAGATCCAGCACTGTCACCAGTTAGTCCCCGAAGGAGCCAATTGAGTTCTGAAGACCGCGTTGTCCCGTGGCCACTGGTGTCACTCCCCACTTTGGGTGGATCGATCACGTACTCGGGGTCTTTGGATTTCTGCCAATATAAATATTCCACCATTGTGTACACAATAATGCTAGACGACTGGCGGGAACTGACTTGGCATAATTTGGGTGAAAGGCGGCCCTCGACAAACATCTTCTGGAGGGCATCCACGAATTCCAACCCAAAAGTGCATCCTGGACAGTGGATTGATTCCATCTCGCGCAAGTGGCGGTAGAGCTCCGATATACAGTTGAAGCACTCATCCTCGTTGACTATTGATTTGTAAGGGGACGCGAGAATACGATACAAAACAATTAAATTGCCCACGACCATGCGGAACACAAACAAGGGGAGAGTACCCAGGTTCGTGCCCGATTCCTTGACCTCCGTTAGAGTCTTTGCTACCCGGACACTGTTGATGTATATCGGTATGATCACTCGCTTGGTGTCTCGTTCAAACGTGTCTGGGATGAGGAAGTACATGTTCATTAACAATTTGCAGTAGAGCAAATGCATTTCGGTCAACTTGGAGATTGGACACAATTCAGTGGTCAGATGCGACATCTCCTCAGTGAATAGATCATACACAGGCCCTCGGGCATCCGGGGTGATATTGCCATTTTCGTCCTCCGAGTTGTTCGTAAGTGTGTGCATGAATCGCCTGTACACCCTTGCGATTTGGATTGACTTGTAAAAGTCAACCATGTTGGGGTCGTCGTACTCCTTGAGGAACCGAAAGTTATATGTCGAAGAGGGTAGCATGGAGGGGACTCCATTGCTGCCTGACAGCGTGTGGTGTACCAGGTAAAGCCCTCCCCATGCGAGTAAATGCCCTTCTTTGACCGAGAAGCCTTCACTATTCGCGTTCTCCTTTGGGCTATATTGTGCCTGATGGGCTCCTATGCGAAGGCCAAGGCTCGTACCAAGCCCAGTGTAGAAGTAGCTTCCATCGTCCTGAAGCCGCTTTGCACCGCATGGGAAACACGTACAGATCAACAAACTGCAGAGATAAGACAACGTCTCCAATGGATTGAATAAATAGTTCCGGCCGCATCCTGAGGAAATGAGCATTTGGGTATGCGATCTCAAGGCTGACTGAAGCTGCGGCTGGAATAAGGGACATGCCACCAGGCACATTGACCACAGCAGAATACCTCGCGATGTCACGAATATCGGAGACGGTTTCATTTGTAGCAGAGAGGTTGGAACGATAGGGTATTGCGGGTGATAATAATGGATGTAGGCCGTGTACATCTCCAGGATGCTTTCCCTGGGTATAAGGATCCCTTGGATCGTTGTGTCTTCGATATCGCACGGGGGTTCTAAAAGCTCTCCAAGATTCCCCGAAAAGGCTGTGCTCGAGAAGACCGAGGATGCAATGTCGCCGATAGACGGGTGACTATCAACAGTAGAGTCGTCAGTTCGCGATGAGCTCCCTGGAGATTTGCCATTATGATACGTTGAGCTTCGTTTCAAGCCACTGTCCAGCTCGCAAAAGTGGTTCTTCTTCTCACACCGAGTACAGGGTAAAGGAAACCGTTTAACCGCGTCACATTTCTGTTTTCGCTTGCGACAACTACTACAGGCCTTGGATGATCGGGAACCTGCGGAATTATTGCCGACAGAGCTGCCATCCCCATTACTTGTCGTTCCGATGCGATCTGCTGGCATTATTATTTACCCCGGATAAGCCGTATTGAGAAGAGATTTTCTTTTAAAAAGAGCTTTCGTCGCTTAGAATTGGTTCAAAATGTCATATCATTTCCATGTATCCAGAGAATGGACTAAATTATAAATCTGTCCTTTATCTTGATGATGGGCTATAATGTGTATTGAAAAACCTATAAGTACCTTCGATGCACAAATTCAGGGCTACGGAGGGGAGGCTCATCAGGTACTTAGTAACCGAAGATAAGTTGATACCGGAGCTCCGATGCCAAAGCCGCACAGGTGCAGCATAGGGCACAGACCGCCGCATGTATGGGTATAAAGCCAGGCTCCAACGGTACAGATGGAGTTTAGAAAAAAAAAATAGAACGATACTGGCGTTACATGTATAGCTACAGAGGACTTTTATTTTTCCCCTCTATTTTGACATGTGCTGCATATATCGGCGGTTATTGGTAAAGTTAATCTGCGATCATCCACAAAAATAATATATACACGTAACACTGTGTAGTATACAGCGGAGATTTGAATATATATCCTATTTGCCCATGGGATTAAAAATAGACGGATGAAACAGTTTTAATTTTTTGTAAGAGCTGAAAGGACCTGTCGTCCGGGGCAGGAGACACTGTTCCGTAAGTGAGTACATATGGGCTGGATATGGAAGGTCGGTTACTGGATTGGGAATACTGATTAAAACAGCCATAACCTGTTATGGAAGCCCATCTCTCCTAAACCGGCAGTCAGTAGAGAACCCAATGCATGTAACCTCTAACCCCTGAAAAATAGTAGACAATCGCCATATCTTGTCCCTGAGTTGAAGGCCCGATTCCCCGAGTAAGGCTAACAGAGTTGTGTACCGAGCCCTACCGCAAACATTCAATGTTATCCTATCATTGTACCCTATTGCGTTATATCCGCCTGATAACGAGCCTGCAAGGCAACATGCATCTGGCTGCCACTGTGTGCCTTAATGCTACGAATATATTCCCGCAGAGAGTGGATTGCATTAAGACATTATGTAACAGTCGTTTCCTGATGAAACAGACCAGCGCGGTGTGTACTGTAGTCAACAATCGTGTTTGCCGCTCTTGGCAGTTTTACGTAGCTCCGAGTAGTGTACTATTCCACAGAGTATACAGTATGTGGTCGATATCTGTACACTCGTCAATGTGGTATCCCCCAATTAAGATAGTATCGACACTTTGACGGCATATTATGTGTGGGTCCAGGCGCGGTGATGCGGACGAGCGCGGGGAGGGATGATGCACTGACGGCCCAGTATTTGGTAACCGGCTCATCATGACAGGTTAAACCTGAAGTACGAATATAGTGAATTCGAGATATTGCTAATAATAACTAACAATTAAGCTTGGGATCAGGAACGGATCTGACGAGATCTACCCCCCTGGTCCCTGCGATCGGATATGACAATTGTTTTTCGAGGCGGGTAGCAATTGATGGCTGCAGACGGGCCTAGAGCTGTACGGACACTATCAAATGCATAAGGATACGCGCGTATGGTGATACTTTTGTGCCGTTGGTGTCTTAATTTCCCTGCAATATTATTTGACCGCATAGGTAATGCCTATTACTTTTTTTACTTTTGTATATCCGAAAGGTTATCAATTGGCAGCAAATCATTCAGGACTGTTCATAGGCAGCCCCTCATTTCTCCACGCATTTCCCTGATTGTATTGTACAGGTACGGTACAGCACAGTGTAGCGGTAATTTGCATATCAAGGCACACGAGAGTAATAGCCAAGCCCATTTCGTTTAGCACACGCCAGGGGCAATCTTCACCTATCTGAGCGAGGAACCAAAATCTTGTTACGGCTATTGCATCGGGCAAATTGACCCAGAAATTTCCAGGGGCCAAAATGTCGATATGTATGGGATCGCCCCCACCCCTATCATCGCGTACTACACCATATGATTTTGTACGCTGTGCCTGGACATTTTACGTACCCCCAGTACCATTCGTACATTATCCTCCTCAATTGTCCCCTGAAGCCTACATCGGACAAGTATTCCTCCATACTCGAAAGAGAATTGGCAGTGTAGGGTGTACGCGTCAGTGGTAGATCGGTCCAGCCGCACGGCATCAACCCCCTAAAAATTTGAATTTGTGTCTTAGGGGGGTTCGAGTAGTTCACCACCCACACGACAGCACCTTCTCCTGAAAAAAAACAACTTATGAGAGTGTGTACAGCCCATTATGCAAGCATTATGTAGTCAAAAGAAACGGGTACATAGAAATACAACGGGGACACTTGCGACGTGCGGATGCGAGGTTACGTTCGGCCGGAAAGTAGGTGTCCCCTCTCCCCCTAATTGTTCGCCGTAAACCAGGTCTTTCCAGATGGTATAAAGTACCTCCTCTGCCCTCCTCTTCCTGCTTCTTTTTCTCCTCTTCAGAATTATTCTCTGTATCGCTCTTTCAAGTTCTTAACTTTAGTCACTCTCTTAATATCTTAATCACTTTATCAAAAATGAAGTTCACCGGCCTGAGTATCGCTGCCATTGCTGGCGCCGCTGTTGCTGATGTCAGCACCCAGATCCAGTTCGTTACCTCCGTCGACTACGAGGCTACTACTGAGGTCCAGACCATCACCCACTGCTCCCACGACGCCTGCGAGGTTACCCCAACCTCTGTGGCTGCCGTTCCATCCACCACCGACACCATTGAGTACGAGACCAAGACTACTGTCATCACTGTCGGCACCGAGGTCATTGAGACTGTCACTGTCTGCCCATTGACCAAGACCCCAGCCCCAGTTGAGACTGCCCCAGTCGAGACTCCAGCTCCAGTTGAGTCCTCCTCTGCCCCACAGCAGTACGAGACCAAGACCACTGTCATCACTGTCGGCACTGAGGTCATTGAGACTGTCACTGTCTGCCCATTGACCTCCACTCCAGTTGAGACTGCCCCAGTTGAGACCGCTCCAGTTCAGTCTGTCCCAGCTAATGCTACCACCCCAGCTGTCCCAGCTGTCCCAACCTCTGCTCCACAGGAGTGGGAGACCAAGACTACCTTCATCACCGTTGGTACCGAGGTTATCCAGACCGTCACTGTTTGCCCATTGACCTCCACTCCAGTTGAGACTGCCCCAGTCGAGACCGCTCCAGTTGTCTCCTCTGCTCCAGTTGTCCCAGCTCCATCTGCTCCATTCAACAACCAGACCGTTCCATTGAACACCGCTGGTACCTCTGTTCTCCCAGTTCCATCTTCTGTTGGCTTCAACGCTACCACCCCAACCACCTTCCAGCCATCCCAGCCAGCTGCTGAGTCTACCACTCCAGCTGAGTCCAGTGGCATTGCTGAGTCCAACGGTGCTGGCAAGGCCACCTTCGGCTACTCCATGTTGGCCATCGCCGCCGCTGTCGCTCTCTTCTAAGCAGCGACTTTAGTCGAATAGAAATGAAACATGGTATGACAATTAACCCCCCACATTAATCTTCAATTCTCCAGGGCTAGCCCCGCAATTATTTTGTAGTTCTTTACCAAATTTTATCCGCAATTGTCATTTTACAAAATAAATACTGTTCCCATGAAAAAGAACTGCTTTTCAAGACATCTTGGTAATACAGTATTGTCATTTTAGAGGTAAAATACGGGGCTTAATTGGGCCCTGCTGTATTTAAAGAGTCTAGCTTGAACAAACCGAGTAGCCGCTCACCAGTCACGCGGTCAATTTCAGTTCCGTCGCGGCCAATCTTAACTGGTTTGTTCTTGTTTAGTCGATTGTGGATCCCATTCGTCAAAAAGAATGGCACACGGGTAAAGCTGACCCACTTGATCTTAAACGTCTTAATCTTATCCTCGGCTGGACTGTTGCTCTCTTGGTCATAGGCATCGTGGTCATCGTTATTAGGGTGGTTAGTCGTATCAATTGGTTCATTATAAGTATCGTTATCATCGCTCCACCGTTCCCAGAATAAGTTGCCCCGAGCAGCATCGTCAACAATTCGCCCCGCGGGAATTGGCACGGACGGGTTCGCTGGGGTCGGGATGATTTCAACAGGACGGTAACCGACAATTCCAAGACCGGGCATTGCTGGATCTGAAGGAATGCATGAGGGTGGGGAAGCAGTGTCCGGGCTTGGAGTTGACGGCGGCTTAGGAGTCGTCGTATTAAGCGTGGCTAGGTCACTGGGGCGTTTTTGGTACGTAACCTCGCTCTCCATTCGAGCTACGCCGAAAAATTCGCCAGCTCTATTGGCCGAGAAAAACAAGTAAACGTTTCGTGAGGTTCGGAACGCCTGGTTGAACTTTTCTTCGTTCTTTGGCTGAGTCGCCCACACCTCTAGCCTTCGGGCCACCTCCAAGTCCCCCACCGTCAAGCTTTTGCAGACGAAGAACCGATCTCCAGGCGCCACGCCATCTTCGGCACTATCGGAGTCGGGGGCAGTGCCGTCCGCTGCCTCCTCTTCGGAGTGTACGATTTGGCGTTTGACGCATAGCTGGTTCCCTCTAATCGTGCCGTTGAGGCGCTCCTGGAATCGGTCCATACCCTTCTGCACTGCCTCTTCAGAGGAATAATTGACAAAAGCGCACTTTGTTTGACGGATCAGGAATATGCTTTGAATGTCATCGGTGCCAAAAGCATTGCACATATCTTGGATGGTGGTTTCGGGGTGGAGGTTTCCTACCCAGATAGCATAGTCTGACTGGGGAGGCTTTTTGGGCGGGCCGCGGGGGGCCAAGGCGTTGTCGTCGCTATTGGTAGTCGACGTTGGGCTGTCATTGTTGTACGGTGCAGGATACATAGAGGCTGCAGCAGTGTTCAACAGTGAATTGTAAAAGTACCGCGTGGCCATTGCCGTGGCCAGTGGGTTTCGGTACATCAATTGGTGCTGGGCGGGAGGAGCTGGATGGTTATAGTAGTACCCCATGGAGACATATGGCATAGGCATGGCGAGGGGTACCGGCATAGGCACCGGCATTGGCATTGGTGAATGCAAGGGCAATTGCATGCCAATTGGCATTGTCGGGGGCATAGGCAATGGCATCGGTACTGGAGAGTCCCGGTCATTGTTATTGTTGGGATTGTGGTGGTAGTACTGTTGGTGGCGGGGGTTGTAAGTGTTATTGGAGAAGCGAGAGGATTTGTCGGTTCGATGACGAGACTCATCATCCTTATTCTTATTGCGATTGGATTTGGTCATCTTTTCTTTCTGTCTAGTAGTTGGAGACAAAAAAAAAGGGGGAAGGTAGCGAACGACTGTAGTTGGCAGAAGAAAAAAGAGGATTAGGTGATTAACGAGTCAAATCGAAGTCAAAAGACAAAGTGGATCAATGCCTCCGAGCTAAGGTCCATTCGATGTATTTGCTTGTTACCGAGAGGATTCTGCGGAAATCCCGAGGAAGGGATATATATATATATATTTATAAAATAATAAAGAAGGGGAAGTTCGTGAGCTGTCAAAGTAATAATAGAATAGGGGATAATGTGCACTGGTGGATGAGATGCGGCAGAAGAATGTAGTAGTCTACACCAGACACACGCAGACGCACACTTTCAAGGGCCAGAATAACAGTACTGTGATGCGGTTGCCAAGTAGCAATCAGGAACCGAACGAAAAATCGCTCAATATATATTATACCATGCGTTGATTGAGCCGTTGACGGGTGAGAATGAAAGAAGGTTATTTGGCAATGCACTCTTTTAGGGGAGGGGCAAGGAAGCATCTTATTTTTATTTCTACATGATCTCTCCTATTGCTCGGCGTTTCCAGGTGGCACTTCATGACAGAGTTTCTCCCTACGTATTGTTTAGCCGCCTGGCGGTGGAGTTTCTCCAATTCTCCTTCCCCAATCGAGGGGACGGATCTTGTCTCACTTTTTTTGAGTTTAAGATCAGGTTCCAAACGGGCGCCCTTTTTTTAGCTGCCTATTACTGTCGATAGCCCGTAGTGCTGCGAAATGTCATCATCCCCAGTGTGGTCGTAGAGGCGATATGACTGGGCGAGCGGTTCCATTTACGGTTAATTTTAGTAGAGTGCCATGCACTCCCCGAGTCAAAAAAGATAGAGTACTACGCTGTAATACATGTGGGATACATCGACATAACGGACTCACCTGAAGGCAACATATATGCCAGATGTGCCATACTGCCATCTGCAGCCATTTGTTGAGTAGTGCTCAATCTCTAAAAAGAGCCATCAAACAGAAACGAAGGGGGATAAAAAAACGAACAAAACCCCTCAAAAACACAGCGATTGCATATATATATACATTTGTCCACGTCCACACTTCCGCTACCCCCGATCTTAGTATGTAACTATACAGAAATAATGTAGGAATAATGTAAGTTGTATTATTTATAGCATTGCTAAACATGTGCATAGTGCGCATGTCAGAAAATTTATACGCTTTGTTGAATTTTGGCAACCCAATTAATATGCATAACGAATCAAGCCCTGTAATAACAAAAGGGTCCACTTATTGCTATACGTCTAATATATACGAGTACAAAAGCCACCGACTCCCCGACCCGGAGCCGGTTGGTTGACCAGATCTCTATTTTTGTGTTCACGGACGCCGTTAGTACCCGCGCAGCGGTAGCTCATGCAAGTCACAACGGCCCTCTGTACCAATCCAGTAAGGTAAGCACCCGCTAGCGTGCCGCATATGCCGGGCAATTACCCATGTCGACCAACAGCAATTAATGCAAATATGGCCTTATGATTTGACTGCATCCTCGATCGACTTGATTTACCTACGTAATGCAGACCCCGCCCCCTCAATGGTAATACGCAGGTTTATACGGGCTGCCGCACGGTATTCATGGCTATAGAGGCCCCACCTTGCTGTACCACCTTGCGGTACGTAGTAGATTGGGGGTATTTTTCACCCCTTGTAGATCGTGGGCCGGGGAGCGGTACATGTGAGTCTGTATTTAGGGCCGGGACCCCTTTGGGTAATATTCAGCACCGGTCCGTCGTAAATCTGGGGCTGGGAGGTAATCTGCGAAAAACAAAAAATTAATTATCGTGAAAAAAAAAATCTTTTGAAATCAACCCGAGATATCAATTGACGAAGTCGTCGTCATTCGTTCCATTTCGACATTACACCTCGGAGCTAGCATCTTGTCGGCTAGTGGGAATCCCCCGAGCACTATTAGACATAGAGAGTGACGCAGCGCTCCGCGATTTCGCGGGTCCCGGACACACTTCATCCATAATGGCCCATGATATACACCTCTCGGCGACGACGCTGCCGCTGACTACCGAGGACCACCATGTCAGCTACGAGTTCACGCATGGCGCTCCGGCGACTCCGCCGGGAGCTCCGAAGAAACAGCATTCGATGGCGAACGTTTTGCTCGCCGGAGGCATTGGCGGAGCCATTGGAGACGCGTTTATATACCCGCTCGATACGGTCAAGACCCGGCAGCAGGGGGCGTCCAATGTGGCCAAGTACCGTACGATGATGCGGGCGACATTGAACATACTGCGTGAGGAGGGGGTCCGCGGCGTTTACGGCGGAATCACGCCGGCATTGCTGGGGGCCTTCCCGGCGACGATGCTCTTTTTCGGCGCGTACGAGTCGACCAAGCGGTTTTTGATTGACGATCTTGCATGTCCAGAGACGCCGTCCCATCTGACGGCCGGGTTTTTGGGCGACCTTGCCTCGTCGGTGTTTTACGTGCCCAGTGAGGTGCTCAAGACCCGGCTCCAGCTGCAGGGGCGGTACAACAACCCTCATTTCGACAGCGGGTACAACTATAGAAGCATGACGGACGCTGTCCGCACCATTGTGCGTACCGAAGGGTACGGCGCGCTGTTTTACGGGTACAAGGCTACTCTGATTCGGGACCTGCCGTTCTCGGCGTTCCAGTTCGCATTCTACGAAAAGTTCCACCAATGGGCGCAAGAATTCGTCGGCCATGGTAACGACATGGGCGTGGGGCTCGAGCTGGCCACCGGCGCGCTGGCCGGCGGGCTGTCCGGGGTTATCACGACGCCGCTTGACGTGGTCAAGACGCGGGTGCAGACCCAGCTCAATCCCGAAGTTACCGGGGTGCGCATGGAGGGAAAGCCCGTAACCATCTCCAATTCGACCGGGACGGCGCTCAGGACGGTGTTTAGAACCGAGGGCCTGACCGGCGTCTTTTCGGGCGTGGGGCCCCGACTGTTTTGGACCTCGATCCAGTCCAGTGTCATGCTGCTGATATACCAGACCACGCTCAAGATACTGGAAAGCAGCAACGCTGTGCCGTTTTAGAGGTCCATCGCCGACCCATTTAGAATGCTCAACCACAGTGTCTTTTTAGAATACTACCTGTACATACATATCTGACCTAATGATTTAATTGACCACCTGAGCTTTGGAATACTCAACAGTGGAAACCAACAAGATGATTAACCACAAGAGTATGATTTAATAAGCCGCGTCCAGTTTGCATAGATCACAGTACCGCCTGCAGGTACTACGTATCAAGGCTGCAAGTTTCGAGCCCTGATGATCGATTCGTCATGATGGAATGTCCTCTCCGGGTATTGTCGCCTACACACGTCCGTCTTATGCGTCTCATCACTCGACGTTTAGAACAAATACAATTAAACAAACCCAATAAATAACCAATACATACAACTCATAACTCGTAAACCAGCGCCAGAGGCTTATTTCTTCTTTCGGCCAAACAGCCCCCGCTTCTTCTTCTCCGGCTTTGGCGGGTCCGGCAGGGTCTGGGGTGCCGTCTGCTGGCGCGAAAAGGATATCACATTCTCCTGCTGCTGCGACCGCTGCTGGTACGGGTTGGACTCAAAGTGAGGCATTTGAAAGTTGCGTCTCGTGGACCACCCGAGCCGCGGCGTCTCCATTTCTTCGCGGATGCGCTCATCGCCATAACACGAGTACTCAAACGAGCGAATGGTGTCGAGCGGGCGCTCGTCGCGCTGACGAGTAGGGTTGGAGCGGTCCGGGGTCTGAATGACATTGCCAAATATGTCGCGGAACCTCGTCTCCGGAGAGGTTACGGTCCGGTGGGTGGCAGCGGCCATCGACTCCTCAAACGGCTGGGCGTCGTGGATGGCGGTCAGAATGGGGTCATGAATATCCCCCGAGTGCTGCTTATCGGACCGAGTGGTCGACCGCTGGATGAACACGGGCTCAGAATTCATAATGGAGTCCTGGCGCGAGGACTTTCTCCGGAAAATAGGCATTATATATTACGGTCCGGGTTGCTTTTGAGGAATTTACTGGCGATAATGGCTATACAGTTTCAAAAAATGCTCGCCTCCTTGCTACCGAGATCTCCAAAAAGTAACAGGATTGCGCACAATGATGTTATGAGGGCTTATAGTGCGGTATATGCAACTCGGGTGCCCAAGATTCAAGGAATGTATGCCCTTGTCAATGAAATTTCTACGGCGCTAACGAGCGAGATTACAGGCGGATATAGGGTATACAGGCTATAGACAAAAAAACGCCGCCCCAGAATCACAAAGAAAGAAGACGAATGGGCTTGAAAACGAGCGGTATCCAAGTGGGTGTAGACAGTTTTAAATACTCGTCGCTGAACAACAAGCAGTGCAAATGGAAAATGGGAAAAGATTGGCTTTTTCGTCCGCAGCAAATTCTATTTATACGGCAGTCCGCGGTTCAAACAAGAAAAGAGCCGCTCCAAAGTCACGTTGAAAACCTTGCCAACAATGGAGACGGTGAGGGCCCTGGGCCAGCCGTGTGTGCATCCATTCCTATCGCTCCCCGCCATATGATTTTCGGCAGTCACCCAATGCACATGTAACGCACCATGCCCATATGCCTCCAGCCCCAACCTGCCTATATCAAGCCTATAGTCTCTACAAGAATTGAACTGGGAGATACGGGTCTACCTTTGTGTAACGGGTATCTTTATTCGCTACACTGCTGTATAGAGGTCTTGGATCCCTGAATCTTACCATGGCAAGGGGCCCCTTTCCACGGCTGGGGGTCCTTTAGCATTTTTCATGCCGGCCCGTTTTGGACGGGGCGGAGTCCCTCCGTTCCACCCGCGCGCGCACGCGGAACAAGATTGTAGATTTGTACCGTAGTCAAGTTAAGTCGCCGTTAGAGGTACTGTTGCCCAAGGGCCGAGGTTGAAGATTACTACTGTAGTAGTAGTAGAGGGCACAGCCGAGGAAGAGCAAAGGATTGAGCTACTGTAGTTGGACAGTTGTGAGCAAATTTCGCGTTGCGTGTTTGCGGGACAAAGAATAGCAGCATTACGTGTACATGAGGTGAGTCCGGTTGAACTCGCCAAGCACGTCCATTCCTGCAGCCGGCGGAATTCATCGACTGGTAGAGTAACCTATTTGTACTACAAAACCTACAGGGGGTCCAGAATGGACTGTTGTATGCACAAAAACCTACAGAGTGTGGCATATGCAAAAACTACAATGTGGGTACAAGAGGAATCTGATAAAGTCCATTGGTAGAGTACGGGAATAAGCATGGTGACAATTAGGGAAGAGTGAATGCACAAAAACCGATTTAGATTGCTGCGCACAATATTTTTTTCAGGCTGTGCAAAAAGCCGAGCTATATATGGTATTCTTCTACTCTATTCCACGCCGTGGAGGGTGTGCAATTACAGCACTCCTACCTACAAGTGTACATTTCTGAAACGGGGTTAGACCCCCTATAGCCTGGGATGAAGGGGTCCAGAACTGCGCCAATGGCCAAAAAAATCAATTGGCCAGAACCACGTAGCCCAAAAGTGGGACGGCAATAGATACCCAGACGACAGAAACCAAATCCCGACCGTATAACGATCTACAATAAGGACCCAATCTAAAATGAAAATGCCAAGACTTTTGATATTTACATATTAAATTGAGTCAAATAAGTCATGGTGGATGTGGCCTATAATCCGCGTTACGTATACACTACACATTATAAGACGCATTCACCACAACCCTGCGACGCCTTGTACATCCAGATAGACTTGTAATACATGTATATCAATCGCAAAAGGTGGGGACAACCATGTATTCCTGACAACCCGCCTCGAACGTGCTCACCATCCCACTCCTCTTTTGCGCCATGTGCTCCCTACATACAACCCCCCAGGTGAAGCCCCTTCTCTCCTCTTGACCCCTTTTCAAAATATAACCCAAAACAATTAACACAATGTACTTTATTTACTACTAGTACTATCCCAAAAAACCGTTATGGTACAATGGGCTGCATGTCTAAGTCACCTTACGAACGCCGCACAACGCCGCAAGGAGGGCAAGAGGGGCAGCAGGCCAATAACGCTAACATTAGCACAGTGCGGCATGCCGGAAACGAGTTCCGATTCCTGTGTAGGAAATACGAGACCGCACCCCGAGGTGGTGTTCTAGAGCGCTCGTACAGGTGTCTCTTTTTTTGTTTTGCCGAGGCGGAGCTGAGCCCCGATCCGATCCGTGCCGCTTTTCAGGGTCGTCTGGAGGGTGCGAAGGATACGGGAGGCGGTGGAGAGACATGTACTGTCGTTTAGGATTATTATCTGGCATCGTATTTCAGAGGGTAGACGAGGGGACAAAAAAGAAGCAAACCCACGCTAGTACTTATCAGTCGATCCACGAGCGGTGGTAAAAGCAACATAAAACACCACCCATAAGCAGGATTAGGCTATTGACGGATAAGCGGCTGTGTAATATATACAGGAGGTTTGGTCGTGGTATAGAGGAGCCCCAATAACCTGTTAATATAATCATTTCACGGCCCACCTGCCGTCTTTTTATATCTCTTGCGGCGGAAAAGCATTCGTATCTTTCGCATATTGTATATATATCCTATGACTGATTCGCCAGAGATCCACACTACAGCCTGGTGAGAGAACGACGAGGACCGCCATACAAAAAATTTCAACCCCCCAGTTCAACTAGTTTTATTATTAATCTCAATACCTCGGGAACTCGGATACCTTTATTCAATACTGTACCAACGACAACGACGATGGCGGAGGATAACACCCCTAAGAAGAAAAACGTCCGTAGGGCCCACAAAAAATCTCATCTCGGGTGCAAGAATTGCAAACAGAGACGGATCAAGTGCAATGAGGAGCTGCCCATCTGCGGCCAATGCTCCAAATCAAAGATCAAGTGCTCCTACCTGAGCCTCACCGAGGAGGAAATCGCAGTGAGAAGACGTAACAAAATGCTCGCAGCAGCCCAACTCCACGAACAGCAGCGCAGCCTGACCGCCGCCGAGCTCCAAAAGAACCGCCTGCCCTCTCCGCCTCCTACGAGCCACATCGCCGCCAACCCGGTGTGGTCAATTGGTACCACCTCGGCCGCTTGTACTATGGCCACCAATACCAACAATACTACCTGTACCGTGGCCAATGGGTCGTTAAATGGCATTGTGAACAGTACCCGCAGCAGCAGTAACAGCCCGGGGTACCATCCACCTCCCCCTCCTCCACCTCCTCATGGAGCACACTATGGATACCCAGCGCCGCCGCCGCTTCCACCGCTGCCGAAGTTGCCGCTGACCGCGGGCCATGGCCCCGTAGTTCAGCTTCCGCCGCTACAGCCGCCACGGGATATAACTCCTCCCTCGAGCCTGCCCTCGATCAATGAGACCCTGCGCCCGATGCTGCCGCCAAAGGGCACTCCGCAGCAGCCCATGGTGCGACACGGGTTCGAGACAGACATGATGCGCACTGCGTACGTAGCGTGGATGAACATGGTCATGGGCGATGCATACGCCCACGCCGGGCTCTACCACTCGCTCATGGCCTTCTCCTATGGGTTCATTGCATGCTCGACAGGGCGAACATACCCCCGCGAGTCGGACAAGCACCGGTTCATTGCGCTCCATGAACTCCAGGAAGACCTAGCTAAGGATGAGCTGGTGAATGTCGACGCAGTAGTGGCCTCTTCGCTAATCCTGTCGTGGGACGCCTTTTTCCAGGACGAAAACATTCAGGGTTATATCACGCTGTCCAAGGGCCTTGCCGCGGTACTGGAGAAGGTCCAGGGAGTCTCCCCGACCCCTACCACCTCTTGCATGACTGATGCCCTCTTCCAGGGCATCAAGTCCATCTACATGCCTGCGTACGACCCCCGGTTCTTTGGAGAGCTTCGGAGCAACATCAAGATCCTCAGCTCATACATTGCTACCGCTGATTCGTCTCAACTCTTCCAGGACTATGAGAACCTCAACAGCTTTGTCGACCGGGTCTACTCCTTTTTGCACGCTTCCCCGACCCGCCAGTTCCACACGTCCTCGACAGGAGCCTCTTACCACTCCCCGGCCGTGCTTTTTTCGTTCTTGAGGCAGTGGATCAAGACCTTCCCTTCCCGAGCTCTGGCGCTCGATGAGCACACCGCCGAGTCCCCAGAGGTGGTACTGTACACTTACTACCACGCCGTAACCCGCTCCCTAGACGCGCTCTTCCCGGAAGTACGGTACATGTTCCAATTCGGGTTCATCGGGCCCATCGACCTCACGGGGATCGAGTCAGCACTTGTTAACGTGAGTCCAATAGACCGCCTGGCGTATCCACTCAAGCTGCTCTCCTTTTTCCGAGAACGTCTTTTCCTGCTCAACCGGCTGCTACTGTCTAAGGACCACTGGTCTTCTGCTTACAATAGCTCCATCCAGGAGACTCCAGTGATCTCTTTTGAGCGCACTGTTCTTGGACCTGAGCACTACCCGACTTCGTCTCTTGACAATAACTCATCCTTGGCCTCGACAACCTCTTCGTCAGCTTCTTCATCTATCACCACCTCCACCGCTCCCTCTGTAGTCAGCGGATCGAGGGCGTCTGTCGTTGAATTGCCTTCCTCGGCATCAATTGGCCGTGGCGACGTCGCCTCGAGCTTGTCGACCACTGCTGCGAGTTCCCATGAGCTCAACTCATCCAACATTGATATTTTCAAACGCTACTACGAGGATCGGCTTGAGATCTTCAGTACTATTTAACTACCATTACTAAATACTAACCCCCACTTTTTTTTTTCCACAAATCATTTCTTCTAATATGTAAGATACCTCTAATAATGATACCTGTACCAGAATAAAAAGATCAATTGCATTACAGTATGGACATTATGAATAACAACAATCATGTGGCTATTTCTTTGTCCAGACACTGAGCATGTCTGTGCCTTGGCCCATTTCATATGTCCTCTCCGGTTTGGTATAGATAACTCGCTTGAACAAGCCATTCTCCGACTCATCAGCCTTCTCCTGCCTCGTGTGCAAAATGCCGTCTCGTCCGCCGGCCAACAGATCCCAGTGGACCCCATTGAGCCCCCACGGTGGTCCACCAGCGCTCAAGTCCTTGTACATGGGGAACTCGAGGCACACCAGGATGCCGTCATCAGCCAACAACCGAGCCATACTGTCACGCCAGTCGACTCGCAGAGTTGGATGCAACGCACAGAGGAAAGTATAGTCGTAGATGACATCAAACTTCATATCAGTAAAGTCGCCAAAAAAGCTTCCCTGGAACCATCCTACCGTGCCCCTATCGGACGATTCACGCAGAGACAAGTCTCCATAGTTGTAGTTCTGCGGCTGTGGCAGCTCTGTGGCCGCATACTTTTTCGCCTCTTTGATAGCCGTCTCGGCGATATCCAACCCATATGCTTCGAACCCATGGAGTGCTAGCATAACGACATCGTACCCCCGGCCGCACCCCGGCACTAGGACCTTCTTCCGCCGCCCATCAGGCGTAAATGGATTGAACACGTCCTTCCGGTGTTCAATTATGTCAATCAAAGCCGGAGATGGTTTTCCCCGGTCCCACAGGCTGTCGCGGCCTTCATTCCATAGGTCAGCCCATCCAGAGCCGTGCTCTTCAGCGCTCTTTCTGCCCTAGTGGTTAACACGGCAACCTCAACAGTTAACATTTATTGCACTTACCGAGAAAGGAACTTGGAAACAAGGTGTCCGTGCTGGCCAGACATGATTAGACAACAATTAGAGATGTATTTTTTCCCTATCCAGCAGCGACAGGCCTTTTATATGTACTTAGTACCGTCCTCAGATTCTCATGGAATTGGCGATATCATGTAATAATTTCTTTTTGTGCTTGGTTTGAAAAGTACCCAGATGTGCTGGACATTACGCCTATCCATTATGGGTCAAATTGATCAGAATGGCTGCTCCTCTTTCACATGCCCCTAGATAGATAGAATATGAGATGATAGACCGATTATTAGATATATTAGAGTCCCAGATATACCTGTTCGCTCGGGATCACTTTTCATCGCTGATACA
Source organism: Blastobotrys malaysiensis (assembly GCA_030558815.1). Taxonomy (NCBI): domain Eukaryota; kingdom Fungi; phylum Ascomycota; class Dipodascomycetes; order Dipodascales; family Trichomonascaceae; genus Blastobotrys; species Blastobotrys malaysiensis. The sequence goes on from JAKTQL010002486.1 coordinate 57,145, forward strand.
GTTGATTTCTAATGCATGCAGGCATCGGTGGAGCGACCCTCCGTGGCGGTGGTGTGGCGGTGGAATCAACGGTTTGAGTGTCTATAGCCGTGGATGGAACTGCAAAGGCCACTTAAAAGAGCTAAGCGGTATAATATAGCGAAATTCCTGTGAAGAGATACCTAGCAGTTGACTTTCTGATGTATATAGTATCTCTGTTGGGTTTTTCTCCAGGGGTCCATGACGACAACCAACGTTCCTAACCATTATGAGTTAATCAGCGTATAAATTGATGAGAGATGCAATAGTTGGAATGTTCAATTGTGTTCTTTGCCATTGTAACATATTACTCATTGCTAGCCGTACGTAGATAGGTACAATCTAAAAAGTGGTTGCGATACGTACTTGGCTGCAGAGTTATCAGAGAAACGTCAATGTTTTCCGTCTAGGTACTAGTTTGACGATGCAGGATCTGGACCAACTTCATGGACGTGCGTCCTTTAACATCGTTCAAAGACTTTGTACAGCCCCGGGAGGTTTGCAATTTCCACAATGTAGCTATTCAGAGACCGCGGCACAATGAGTCGGCTCTTCATGGCTGGGAATAGCACAACCTCCAAGTCATTCCGCAGCTGTTCTGCCTCCTCTTTCTCATTCTCTTCATTCAGCGAGTCCGGCGTGTAATACTCAGCGAGTTCTCGTGCAATGGTAGCCAGGCACTGGTCCTCATCATCCCAGTCAGCATTGTTCGCAATGCGATAGAAGAGCATGGGGAGCTTATGTACTTGGCACTCCATAGCGAAGCGGTACCTTGCAACAAGTAGCGGCAGACTGTGAACTATGAGATCACTTCCGCCGTTTATGGGAATGAGCTTGACGTTGAAGTACTCCTCAAGCATGGGGGAAAAATCGGTGAAAGTTTGAAAATGGGCATCAATCTCGTGTTTTGCATCAGGGTTGATCGTGTCATATGCTAGCCCGAGCAGCTGGCGGACTGTTATTGGCTCTTCACCGCAAGGGTCTATTTCTGCCGTGCCAAAGTTGGCAAAGTCCGTAAGAATAATCTCATAGAACAGCTCCCTAAGTACCGCGCTGTAGTCTACGAGATAAAGCCGGACGTCGTGCTGAATAGCTGCCAACCGTCTGTGGAAATCAACAACACCAATATATGTGTGATTCTCGAATATGGTTGTTAAATTCGCGCTGGCGGTCTCCTCCACCTTTGTTCGTAGCTGCTTGACCGATCTTAGCGTCGTTGGAATATACTCTTTGAGGGCCTCTATACTATCCCTGCTGCCACTGTCCCCCTTATCTTCATCATTATTGGTACTGCTATCACTGGCATTAGGATTGTGCTGGCTGGTGAAAAAGGTAATTTTCTGCTGTCGGGGGTCTGTCCTGACAAGTTTGTATTCGTAGCGCTTCTGAGAAGCTGCTGCTGCTGCCGCCACTGCTGCAGACGTACCGTTGGCCCCCTTTGACTGAGGGAGAACAGTCTGGACTTTGAACTGGCGACTGGTGTCAACTTTGCTCAGCGCTGTTTGAATACCCGCACAGATAACATCGACAATCTCGTCCTCGTGGAGGAATCGTACCTCACGCTTTGTCGGGTGCACGTTGACGTCTATATTCTTCGAGGCGATCTCAATTGACAAATATACAAATGCATGTGTGTTCTTGGGGAGGAAAAGAGCGTATACTTGCTTGATAGCTCTCTGCAAAGGAGCACAGCTGACCAACCGGTTATTGATGAAAAACACATAAGGGGTCGACTTTTTAGAGCTGTAATTGGCATTAGTAACGAGCCCATTCGCCCTGAGCAACCCGTTTTCTGAATCTTTTGGCAGATCGACCTCAATGAGTTCGTCACTGATTGAGCCAAAGTAGCTCTTGATCCGCTCCGAAAGTGGCATTGAGGACTTTATTAGCAGCGCTGAGTGCATATCGCCCTGCTTTTTGCACGATATACCCACCCCTGTAGCGTGAATACCGTACTTGGCGCAGACGTCAATGATCCGTTGGAACTCCTCGTTCTTGCGCAGTGCCCTGAGCCGGGTCAATGCGTTATAGAATAGATCTGTCACTGTGATTTGGGTCCCTGTGGTCCCCGCTACCGGTACTGCGTCGCCAATCATCTTACCGTTCTCATACTTGGCCCGGTAGGCACAGGAGGCGTCTGGGGTTTTGGTGACGACAGTAACGCGGGCGACATACGAGATACTGGCCAGAGCCTCCCCGCGGAAACCGTACGTGGTGATCTCCCTGAGATCCTCGACCGTCTTAAGCTTAGAGGTCGTATACCGGTTACATAAGATGGGCAGGTCATCAAGGTGGATCCCGGACCCGTTGTCGCTGATCTGGAGCGACTTGAGCCCTCCATCGGCAACCACAACGTCGATTTTCGTCGCGCCTGCGTCCAGAGAATTCTCAAGCAGCTCCTTTAGCGCTGAGGACGGATAAGTTACGATCTCTCCCGCCGAAATGCGGTTGATAATGTCCTCCGGAAGCGGCCTGATCACTGACATTGGTTGTACCAGCTGCTGTTAGGGGTGTACCAAGAGGCTCATAGATTTGGTAGAGCGTTCCTAAACATGCTTACACATGACTGAATATGCTTACAGGATTTTGTTACCCGTAAGGAGGGGTGGTGCGGCTGGGGCTTAGGATACGCGTCACCAACGCGTAAATTAATTTTCATCTACCAACAAAAGCGGCCGACCGAGGCATTTCTAGAAGGCGAGCATGGCAGGAACACAGCCGCCGTTGACGCAGGGCGAGAGCGAGCTGGTGCCAAAGTACCGGGCGCTCCAGCATGAGCTGGACACGGGCGATGTCAGTCTGGGGCGGATGAACGTCATGCTGGACGACATGAACGACATGCTGAGCTTGGCGAATCGCACATCCGAGGTCAAGGAGGACGCAAGGACACAGTACCAAATGACTGGGCGTTTCAACACGAGTCTGCGACGTATGGCCGACGACCGCATTGACGGGTTTGACCTGGAAACGTTTGTAGACAAGTTCAAGGATGCTAGTGAACGGATCGCGCTACGAATGCAGCAAAAGGAGAATCCTGATTCCACTACCCTGACAGGGACTCCAAGAATGTGGCGGCGCGATTTCGTAGCGCGGCTCGGGGGTCAGTCCTATCGGATGTCGAATCGTCCACCATTGGCGGACTTTTTGAACGGTGTAGTTAGGGTGGAGAAGAAGGTGCGCCAGGTGCGGCGAGGGGAGCGGCTCAAGTTCTCTGAGGATCACAAGAAGCCGCAGGAGATTGGTGCAAACCAGATGCAACAGGGCGCAAACCAGCAGTCGCGGCTGATCCAGATGATATACGAGTTGCTGGTGGAGTACACTTCTCAGAATGATGAGCCGGACGAGTTTGGACGACGGGGTATTGAGCTGTACCTGTTTACCAATAACCCCGTGTCCCCCGTACAGAGCATTGAGAATATGTTTTATGTGAGTTTTTTGGTGCGTGACAACCGTGTTGCATTGTGGTACGATAAGGGTGTGCCGATGATTGGACCAGTCGCAGGGCAGGAGGAGAGCATAACGAATGGGATGAAGTCTATCCCCGCCGCGGAAGCCACGCATCAGGCTATTGTTGATGTTGACATTGACATGGTACAAAAGTTTGGCGAGTGGCAGGAGGATGGCCTGCCGTTGATTCCAAACAGAAAGTATGATGTGAATGGATTCCTTTTGGATGACGATGATGATGATGACGATGAAGACGAGGAAGAGGAATAATAAGAGATGGATTTTGTTTAGCTTTTTCATCTTGTTGTAATGAGACGTAATATGACCGCAATTGAAAATGTAATGATCGTTTTGGCTATAATTTATAATGCTGCCCGAGTTTCATTGAGACCAAATTGATTACAGTAGCGACCCGCTCCAGACAACGCCAAAAGATCCTGATAGTAATGTCTGTTATTGATACTATATCCCTATTATATGACTATATTGTTCCAATTGGATGTCAGTCTGGTATAAACCACTCGCTTCCAACGTATTTTACCAAGATTGATACCACAGCACGGGACGCTCGATACCAATCCGAGATGAATGCATTTCCTAATTTGTCCTCCTGTTATATGCCTTCCTACATACTCCCCATACAGTTATTCTCCCGCTGCTCATAGTTGTGTATACGGTAATACAGTAGTACTTCAATAACTGATATAGCCGCATTCCTGTCGGAGATGCACCGTAGACGAGACATATCCCCTCCGGACTATATCCGAACCTTTCTGAACTTTCGGTAGCTTACGTACATACGACGATCCGGCATCCGAAGAAAGATTACTTTCCTTCGGTTACTTTAATTACAGTCTACATAGCCTCCCGCTCCCCCACACAGTTAGTCCCTACGTGATTACACCAGGAATGGTGACATGTGTGTGTGTGTGTGTGCGCGCACGCACTCTACTTCGGATCTGCCTTCCAGTTGCTACAGATAACCGCCGAGGGAGAGCGGGAGAGGCCCGAGATAATACAGTCTGCCAAGAACGAACCTGTATAAATAACCCCCAGAGGTCTTGAACAAAAATCAAACCCACAATGTCTTCCCCCGCTTCTTTGCTACCACTGAGCCAGGAAATTACCCTGCCTAACGGTGTCAAGTACACCCAGCCCCTGGGGCTCTTCATCAACAACGAATTTGTGCCCGCGCAGAGCGGCCACCGCGTGACTACAATCAACCCGGCCACCGAGGAGCCCATCTGCGATGTACATGCGGCTGGTGCGGCTGATGTTGATACCGCAGTATCTGCGGCGCGTGCGGCTTTCCCGTTGTGGAAGCGAGTCAGTGGTGCTGAGCGAGGAGAGCTCATGCAGCGACTCTTACGGCTGATTGATGAGGAGCGTGACCTACTCTCTGGCATTGATGCTTTGGATGCTGGCAAGCCTCGACTCAAGAATGTCATGAACGACGTTGAGGAGTCCCTCTCAGTATTCTCGTACTACGCTGGTTGGGCGGACAAGCTCACCGGCAGAACCATGGAGTCGACTCCGGACAAGTTTGGCTATACTCTTCACGAGCCGTATGGTGTGTGCGGTCAAATCGTGCCTTGGAACTACCCACTGGCCATGGCCTCTTGGAAAATTGCCCCAGCGGTCGCAGCAGGTAACGTGGTTGTACTCAAGACCTCTGAGATCACGCCGCTGTCTATGCTCTACTTTGCAACTCTGGTTCAAAGGGCAGGCTTCCCACCAGGTGTGATCAATATTATCTCTGGATTTGGCCGTGACGCAGGAGCTGCGCTTGCTTCTCACATGGACGTGGATAAGATTGCATTTACCGGGTCCACTCTCACCGGCCGTGCAGTGATGAAGGCTGCTGCAGAGTCAAACCTGAAGGCTGTGACCCTCGAATGCGGCGGCAAATCTCCAAATCTTGTGTTTGCCGACAGCGACTTTGAACAGGCCGTTAAATGGTCCCTGCTGGGAATCATGTATAACATGGGCCAGGTATGCTCTGCAACCTCGCGGATTTACGTTGAAGAGTCTATCTATGAGCAATTCCTGGAGGCAATCAAACAAGAATCTCTTGCGACAGCACGAGTTGGCCATCCTTTTGACGACTCCGTCGAGCACGGCCCTCAGGTGAGCGAGGCTCAGCATAAAAAAGTGCTGAACTATATCGAAATTGGAAAGAAGGAAGGAGCCAGATTAATTCTTGGGGGCGGGATTCCTAGTTCTACCACCAAGGGTTATTATATTGAGCCTACCATTTTTGCGGATGTCTCCGAGGATATGACCATTATGAAGGAGGAGATATTTGGCCCTGTTGTTTGCATTTCCAAATTCTCAACCGAGGAGGAAGCTATTAAGAAGGCTAACAACTCGCATTATGGCTTAGGAGCTTCTGTATTCACCACAAACCTGAATAGAGCACACCGGGTTGCTGCAGACATTGAGAGTGGAACAGTTTGGGTTAACTCTTCAAATGATGGTGACGTGAGACTCCCATTCGGTGGATATAAGCAATCTGGGATCGGCACTGAATTGGGTGAGTATGGTCTCAACATTTATACTCAGATCAAAGCTGTCCATGTCAATTTGGGCAGTCGGTTGTAAATCATGGTATGTCTGATTGATTCGATCCGGTAGAACTGCGTGTTTAGTATTCAGATGGTAGATGAAAATCTAGAGTGTCACCCACCCACCCATGTACCGGTATTGTTTCCTGTACTTCAAATCATTTTGTCGGCATTGCGAACAGTAAATCAATGACGCCAGGCCCGCGACAGATTATGGCTACACACCCCTTCCGTATGGATCTGAAAATATGCCAGGTACATGTCTATGTTGTACGAAGAGGAATCCTATCGCGTGGAAACCCTTCTAAAGCCCCTTTACCGATACTGTGTTATAATATTCTATCAATGCATGATTTACTTTTGCTACAACATTATCAGTCAGATATATTACTTCAATGTCATTCTCAAAAACTTATGTATGGGGACACGCGCTATAGCAAGAACGTACTGATATGTGGCTCTCTAATCTACGTATTGTAATTGTGCTAAACTGTACTCCAGATGTTTCTGAATATAATTGAATCCGTTCGTTGCTGCAGGATACTTCATTGCTCAAAAAAGAGTCAATCAAATCATATCTGTCCAAGCATATAAAAAATTTGGTGCGTCACTTAAGTACCTGATATTTTGTTTAACGGATGTCATATCAATTGACACATACTTAGTGCACCCCCGTGGAGAGCCTATCATACTCTAACTCTGTTGTAATGGCAAGTTGTGTTTGATTTGTCTTATAAATTTGACTGGGGTTGTAGGGCTCGAGTAAATTGGGAAATGTCCAAAACTGAGAAACCCCTCCGAAGAAGGAGCCACATTCAATTGTCATTATCTCGTCATCCAAACTGACGTTGGCCCAGTAAACGAGTGCACAGTAAAAATAAAATCATATTCGTAAACCCGAGCCCAGCAGAATATAACTTGTAAACCATGATTGTTATAGGCTACATAACAGTAATCTTTGATTAGAGTCCGTTGCCAAGAAAGAATGCCCTTAAAATATGTATTATCAACAGGCAAGAAAACTTGAGCTAACCTCTCTTTTAAGGATATTTGGCCGCATTACGATAGTGAAAGATGTGGATTCACTTCTAGGTGTCAAGACACCTAGACACGGCACAGGAACTTCATTGGTATCGAGAAGTGCTGTCCGGCCCAGGTCCAAAGAGACACGCTATGAGGTGTAGCACTTGGCCCCGTGGCCCCATGTTGCGCCAATTGCAGGCGCACAGCAAATAAATCATACTATGGGGGGTTATTCACATTCATTACGGTGAGGCAGAAGCTGAAAACCCTACGAGCGAGATTGCATAGAATACGCCTGGGGAAGTTCGGAGGAAGTAGAAGAAATTGAGACTAGTGACAGATGACGGGGATATCTAAACGGGCCTCTGTAAGACCTCAGATTTGATTTAGGCTCTTCCATGAGTGTAGTATATAGGTTCCATGAGGTGACTTCACATCGTTCACTAAAACAGTCAAGTCCCCTTAAGAAAGAGGTTAGCCCAGTGTTCTTCGCCTGTAGGTAATATACGGCTGCGATATCCGCTGCATAATAAGATTTCCCTTTCGCCCTCAGCCATGTCTGTTGAAAACATTGATTCTACCAGCTTTATCATGATGTCGTTCCATTAGAAATTGTCAGTGTTTGGACACATTCGGTGACTATTATTGGTGATATAGTTTCGGAGGATGTCGATAGCATCTGGAATTACTGAGTTGCCCTGGCCCTCGACCGCAGCCAGGACGGGTATTGATAGCACGTAATAATAATAAGTCTGTATCCTGAGCCCGTGGCCACATGCGACGAAGTTAGGCTTTGATTACATCAGCATACTTAATTGCTAGGTAGATGTTTCAACATATTAAAACAATAGCATTAAGTCGATTGTTTGATTACAATTATTCTAACTTTGCACGGATCGACTTGAACCTTCTTCCAGTGTCTTCACTTCTGCCAGCGAGTTTCAAGGAGACGTATGAGCGAAACGGAGAGGGTAAAATACCATACCTCTTGAAGAAAGATTCGACTAGGGCATAATTCAGCAGCATTTTCCGGTCTACTGATAGAGTCCTGTGATAGTCACCGAGGATTCTCTTTAGGATGTTCTGGACATGTTCTCCCATTTGCCTTCCGTATGAATCGATACCAAACGTGGGCTCGGAATTTAATGACCATCCATTCGCGTGTTTTGCATAAAGCTGGTATATCGGTTTCTATGATAACAGATCATATAGAAGATATGTTCCGAGTATTGCATTCTAGTCCTGAGCATATGCTTGTTATTTTCTAGGTGCAGCAAAGATATCCCCCTACCATGACAAACATGGATACAGGACTTTTGGTGACGCTTCATCTATTGTGTAGTCAGGAATGCCATTCCTTGCGAGAGGTAATTCAGTAGGATGAAATATAGTTGCATAACATATTAATAGCTTAACTGATTAATGCAGCCTTTCCAGCGATGATGAAGCACGATTTTGGCTGAATCCTCATACCTCATTCATTACGAAGGAAGGCTTGATAGCGTTGATTGGTTTCTGCTACTCTATACTGCAATTTTCTCATTAGATGGAATCCCGCAATTTGGTGGCTGGAACAGGTCTTCCACATTATTTTATACGAACAACAGTATTGGTGGATCTACCAGTGATTCGTATGTCCAAGCTCTAAGAGACATAGTTTTAACCTCCTGTTGTCGATCACTCATGCAGCGTTTTGGCAGCCAATTCCATAGGAGTCGGTGAGAGCTGAGCCCCAGAAAAGCCCACGATCAGGCTACAGTTTAAGTCCCATGCAGAATGACCCTCTTTATATGGGCGAGGGCCCTGCGGAGTCCATTCGCCGGGCGGAAATCACCCCCCTGCAGCCACCACTGATTGCCCGCATATAACTGGCCAAAAGAGGCAACGGGGTCCTACAGGCCTCAGGCGAGGAACAAGCTTATGCTCTTGGATAAGGCGTGGCGTTGGAGGCCTAGCTGGGCGTCCGGATAGACAGATGTGCCCGAAATAGTTTCCCGTTCCACTAAAAGGTGGAATCAGCTACCCTGGTAGAAGGCGAACGCAGAAATACATAAGCCTACAACTTCGCTAAACCATAAGTGATATGTAGTGTGATATGTAGTACCCCTTTCCCTCGTGTCACGGACGCAAAACCGTAGGGGAAATCGGCCCCATCGACTTAATGTCTTGTTTATATTGTTTTTAATATGTCGATACGTCTGCCTAGCAGGCGAATATGTTGAAGTAATCAAAGTTTAACTTTGTCACAAGTGGCAACGGGCTAGAAACACAGAATATTAACATTATATTATATGTAGTACCCTAATCTGTAAATAAGAGAATAATTATTACTATTACACTAGCCGTCCGCATTTGTCCCGATCACCAAACTGTATTTCGACCATTACTTGTAACGTCTCAAACCACTCCAAAACTTAACGTACAACTTAATGCCTTGATTTTCATTGTTTCTAATATACTTAAACGTCTGCAGAGCAATTAAATATACTGATATAACCAAAGCCTAACTTCGTTACAAGTGTATGAGGAACAGCGTGCAAAGTACTTCAGCTCCTTGCCAGATCTCAATCTTCATACCTTGCTCAATACGAAGGAAGGCTTGATCGCGGTGATTGATTTCTGGAACTCCATACCGCAACTATCCCATTAGATGGAACGCCCACAATTGGGTGGCTGACACAGGTCTTTTCCACAGTATTTTGTGCGAACAGCAGCATTGGTACATGTGCCAGTGATTCGTATGTTCAAGCTCCAGGAGAAACGGTTTTCCCTCGTGTCACTGACGCCGAGCGTCTGGGAAATCGGCCCCATCGACTTAATGTCTTGATTTTATTGTTTATTAATATGTCGAAACGTCTGCATAGCAGGCAAGTATGTTGAAGTAATTAAAGCCTAACTTAGTCACAAGTGGCAACGGGCAAAAAATACAGAATTTTATTATTATTATTATTCGTTACAAGTGGCCACGGGCTTAACATA
>JAKTQL010002487.1:4868-70719 GCA_030558815.1 Blastobotrys malaysiensis
TAGAAAAAATTTTTTTATCATTTCTCTTCTATCTCTCCTGTTCCTCCTGGATGAAGAGAGATTTCTATCGCTTTCTTTTTCTTTTTTTTGGGTTTTTTTTGCTCTATAGGAAATGAGTAAAAAGTTCGTAAAAGGTCATTAGAAAACAATAAATAACGTTTTTTTTCTCCATTCGTTGGTGAAAATGGTGTAATCACCGTCGCTGGCGGAATTGCCTGGCAATGCCTTGAAGGCGTTCCAGATTAGCCTCAACCACCTTCATCTCGCTCAGGTAGACCCTGTGTTTATTCCTGCTCTCTTGATCTATGCCCCCTATTAGCCAATGGACCCACACTCAATACAGACAACAGGACGTACCATTTTTATATCTCACCTCGTCAATAATACGGTTCATCTGGCGGCGTTCCTCTTCAAGACCACGGATGAACTCTTCAACCTCTTCCAACGATCGATATCCCGACAGGCCCCCTCTATACATGTCTCCAACTCGTGTAATACCAATACCCCCAAGGCGCCCTTCTGACTAACCCTGTCCTGATTTTTTTTTGACAGAATACGTGGAGAGAGTGGCCAAGGAATTTATATATATAGCGAGTTTGTTGAATATGAAAGGAGAACAGTTTGAGATGCAAAAGTAAACGTGGATATGTGTATTTGCATTTTTATATTTTTTTTTCTCGTGCACTTCACCGTAGAAGCTATGGAAGCTCATATATCGGCTGCAAGGAAGGCAAAAGTAATGCTATGTGCGTCGTGCAGATGCCATACTCCATTCATTTAGAAACCAACAGGATAATCAGATTGTTCTCCGTGGTGATGTGCACCACCCAAGGCGGATATGGATCGTTTACTCGGTCGAGAAGGAACATTTCCCAGTGTGTCACATCGGTCCGTGCAAAACAGACCAGGCCTAAACATTTGCCAGGTTCACCAGGTACCCACTGGCCAGTGCGTTCACGTCAACCTTTCTCCAGACCATCCTGCAATTGGAAGGTGGAGACCATCTGGTCATTAAAGTGTGGAGCGCAGTTGGACCCTGTCGATAAGGCGTATAAATCGATCCCCCAAACGAGGCGGCAAGGGCGGATAGACCCTGAAATGTCCTCAGGTGTGGGTTGTGGTGAACCACCCCCTCCCCCTTTCCAACGCCTCGATTAAATTGACCGGCCGCCTTAGTACCTCCACTACCCCCTCTTTCTACAGGAAACCTCTTACTCTTACTTTTAATCAAGTTCTAGCCTATGTAGTACATGAAGAATAAATAAAATTCCAACGCACTATCCTTATTGCGGACATATCGCTTGCCAAGTGGTGGTTTGGAAAAAAAATATTTTCCAGCCTTCAGTGTACCACGACTGATCGGTGCCGAAGCCTGGAAATGTCATCATCATACCTACCTACCGGTACATTCAGTACTGATGCATCGTAAGCCTGGCGAAGTATCACAGCCTATTGTGCCGGCCCCTTTGTATATGCGAGCGGCGTACTATGAAGCACAGGCCCGTACTACAGGCTGCAGACCATTCTGCGGCGCTCCTTCAATGTATCTTCTGGGTGCAAGAAGAAAAAAAAAATTAACACAGCCATAGTGAATCTGCATCGAATTTAAGCGACTGGTATTGGGGGAAAGGTATAGGGGCGTTAAACAGGCAGCCAGAATTCGGGCGATAAAGCAGTACGTCTAAACTGGAACCCGAGTGTACGCGTAAGCCCTTTATTATTATATTGTATTTTTATTTTTTCCCCCTTTCCCGCGGCTGCCCATGAATTCTCTCTCATGTCGCTTAATTTTTCGTATACAGTAATTGGTAGTGGGTTTCGATCTCTGTACGCCTGGTATAGGGACTGTACAGAAATTATAATAATCGGTGGGTTAATGACCCGAGCTTTCTATATTCTATCTTAGTCCTTATATTTATCGCAGAGGTTGTATTTTATTACCGTATTATTATTACTTATTTTTTTGCTCCTTTTCAGGTGGTTCTTCGTCTTCTGTGCGTCGCTACTGCACGCTACGTTGTAAGCAGGCTATTTACCACCATTCAATTCGCAGTGTGCGCTCACAGATCGTCGTGAGATCTAGCGGAATAATGTACTCTACCATTTCGCAATCCCGGCTATACGCCGCTACACGTGTACCTGACATGGAGGCGATCCTGACGCTTCCTGAAGCGTGAGTTCCCTGCGCCCCAAGGGCCATGATTTTGTTCGTTTTGGGCGAGACGCATTTCGTAATCTGCCAGTCCAGTACAGTGTAGCACTGCAACGGGTTGACAAATGCGGCTATCTGATCCTCAGCCGCATTAATAATTGCCATTTTGTAACACGGGCGGCTTTGACAGAATATGTGCAAGGAACGTCAATTAAGGGCGGCGGCCCTGGGGAAAACTTACAGGGAGAGACGCATAGAGCGGATAAAAATGGGCCGCCCTCATTTAAGGGCGGCGGCCCTGGGGAAAACTTACGGGGAGAGACGCATAGAGCGGATAAAAATGGGCCGCCCTCATTTAAGGGCTCTATTCCAAATCAGGGGCAGGTTTGTAAAAGGGGACCCGCCAGTTACGCCCGGGAATCAGCTCACTGTAGATCAATTCGCCCAGGACCCACCCAGTGAGTGCAGGAAGCAGCGCCCATCGGCGGAGTGCCAATTGAAGCGCCACGAGGTAGACAAACGTTTTATCGGAGAACTGCAGCTTGAACTCGTTACTCGAGGAGGACCCGGGCGAGAATTGCACCCGGTACACCACCGGCACCAGGTGGTAGTAATGGACCAGCAACGCGAATACCACTCCAGTGGGTCCGGGCGATACGGTCGGGGGTGTAGAGAGAGGCAAAAAAGTCTGTACTGCAAGGAGCAGCACCGGCAGAAACGCCATAGACATCAAGTACACGACAAGCACAAAAGAAAGGAACTTGCGGGAACCAAACAATCGCTCAATTACCCGCATGTTGTACAGCAGCATTACCGCCATGAGCACCTCCGATTGGCTTGTGTATGCCAGCTGATTAATTGCAATTCTCCACCATTGGACTGCCAAAAATGTAATATAATGTTAGCAATTGACATGTAACGGCCCCGGGATCTGGTTATATCCGTCCCAATACATCTGAAAAAGAGGGGAGTGTGCATCTCGGTTAATTTCGGATTACTTACACCATTCTGTCAAATGCGGAGTTATCGCCAGGTCAAACAGATACTGCACCTCCTGGAGCGATATTACAATCGGAAACACTAGACTAAAGTATACGATCCGCTTCGTCACTGGCGTACCCTCAAAGCCCGTCGGTGTGCTCGAAAACATCTATCTATTACTTGATATCTACGCCCGCCTGGCACTGGTGATGGGGGATTAATAGGTGGTCTACGAGGGTGAATGGTAATGGTGAGGTGGACGGATCTTAAACCTCCCAACCTCTTCGCGCGCCCCACAACACCAAAAACCCCAAAATGGCTCCATCTTATCGATAAAGACCTGCCATTGATTAGAGATTAGTGCTCAAGATGGAGAACATTGAAGGAAACCCATTGCATGATGCGGCGCGAGATAACAAACCGTTGCTGGTGAAGAAGATCCTTGCGGAAATGCCCGTGTTGGCCAATAAAAAGGACGATGACGGGCGTACTGCGCTCTTCTGGGCCGTCTCGTACAGTAACAACGAGGCCGCAAGCGAGATCCTCAAGGTCGCCAAGACCCAGCGGTCCTTTGACATTGACGAGACGGACGAGGCCGGATGGACCGTACTCCACATCGCCGCCTCAGTCGGCAACCTCGAGTTCATTGAGCTCATCATGCCGCTGGATCCCGCCATCGAGGCACAGACCAACTCGGGACAGACCCCATTGCACTTTGCCGTCTCCAAGCAGCACATTGACATTGTCAAGTATTTATTGGAGCATAAGGCGTCTCCACGGGCCCGCGATAAGCAGGAGCAGAACCCGCTCCACCGGGCCGCGTCTGTGGGGTCGGTGCCCATCACCAAGCTGCTAATTGAGTTCAAGGCGCCGTTGAATGCGTCGGATCGCAACGCGTGGACCGCGCTGCACCACGCCATGGCCGAAGGTAACGGGGACGTGGCGGTGGCCTTGATTGCCGCGGGCGCGGAGACGGATAGACAGGACCGCGAGGGACACACCGCGTTCGACGTGGCTGTCGACGACAAGGTGCTCGACTATGTTAAGAAGGCGTTGTAGTAATTGCAATTGCGCCATTGTGTATTCGAGGGCCAGCCCTCGAGCTCCCGTAGCTGGGGGGAAACCCCCCAGACCCCCTTGTTACGAGTCCGGTTACAAACTCCCAACGTGTAACAAAGCTGTAACAACAGGAGGGGTCTCTCCGCGCAGCGGAGCTACAGGGGGTCTGGAGGACTGGTCCCCCAGTATCGAGAGCTACGAGTAGAGTGGATTATACCAGGTCGAGCTTTTGATTTTGTATTAAAATATTCATAACAATCCTCCACGCACATCATGTAGACATTTTTCGAAAGCGCTATATATATACATGAAGACGTCGGGCAGTTTAGACCTTGAAGCCTCGGGATCGTCTTCGGCCTCGGGCACGCTCGAACTTTCGGCCCGTGGACTGGATTCGTGGGGCCTTGTGCTTGTGAGGACCCATGCCGAAGTGTCGGACAGCCTCTCGAGAGTTTCGTGGGCCTCGAATGATAAGGGTGTTCTCACCCTTTGGAGATCGCTTGGCAAGCTGGTCAAGGGTGATGGTCTCACCACCGGCCTTGAGGATTCGGGCTCGGGCAGACTCGGTGAATCGGAGAGCGGCAACAGAGGCCTTTGGAAGCTCAAAGATTCGGCTGTCGTCGGTCACGGTACCAACAACAACAATGGTCTTGTCAGCGGCACCCTTCTGCTTCAAGGCTCGGGCGATTCGAGAAACAGACACTGGTGGTCGGTTGATCTTGGACAAGAAGAGCGACTTAAGGATAACCTTGTTGAACTTGGCGTCGGTTCGTCGGGCCAAGAATCGGTACAGCTTGACCAACAACTTGAGGTAAACGTTGTCGGAAGCTGGGGCAGATCGACTCCCCTTTCGCTTGTGGTCGTTCTTGTTAGCCTTGTCGATAGCCATCTTAAGGTGCTGGGGTGTGGTGGATGGTTGTGTCGAAAACTCTCAAGATGGGTTGGTCCGAAAATGTTTTTTTCGCCTCGCGCGTCCCTCTAGGGGCTCTCCCTGCCCGCTAATCCTCCCAACGGGCCTGGTAGATTTTTCACTAATAAATTCCGGGCCGGGCTCGTTACTGCCGGGTAACATGGTTGGGAGCTCCCCGGGGCCGCGCGAGGGGTTCTCCAGAGCGCATGTGGTTTGTCACGTGATGTTGGGAGATGTAGCCCTAAGTGACTGCATTTAGGGTTAGTAACTCTATCTACTTAACCGTTGGCTGGGGGGATAGTGGTAGAGGAGCCGCCAAGTGGGGATATCTGGCTTAAATCTGTTCAAATCATGTAATATAAAGAATTGCCATTGATGGTTTGTTACAATTGCGTGAGTACTCTGCTCTATGGTTGGTGGTTACAGGGAGTGCTGGGGCACCACGGATTAGTACTGTTACCAACTGATCTCGATTGATATACCTTATAAACTATAATATTACCGCTCGTAGATGACAATTGATGCGAATATCATATAGACTAGATAACACGCTATAATAAAGTATACGTAGTAACTATTACCCTACTGCCTACCTACGTACATACATTTGGTGGTCGTTGGGACCGTGATTTGATGACTCGCTACCCCCACTATCACCGTACCATGTCCCTGTAAGTACAAGTCCGCGATATATCGCTGTTGCTAATGTTGTAAAGCCCAGATCCAAACTACGTTAACCCCAGAGGTATCCCCCAGGCTCCCTTCGTGGAGAATGTCGAGGAGTATGTCAAGGACCAGTCCCAGGTCGAGCCCATGCTCAGCAAGTTCCAAGAGATGATCCAGTAAGTCCCCCACCCGATATCGCGACAAGGCTAACTATTCTAGAAAGTACAAATACATGGTATGCAATTCGCCACTCTACGCGGAGCGCTAACCGAAACAGGAGACTAGTACGGCTAGTAGATTAGCCGGTCTGCGGGAAAAGATCCCGGACATTGAAAAGACGCTTGACATGGTCCGATTCATTGATAGCAGGAAAGAGAGCGACGAAAAGATTGAGACGAATTACGAATTGAACGACACCCTTTACGCCAAGGCGGCCATTGCCCCGACCGACCGCGTCCATCTCTGGCTCGGAGTAAGTATAGTGGGAGGATCGGTAAACGCTAACGAGTAGGCCAATGTCATGTTGGAGTACACCACCGAGGAGGCAATTGAGCTGCTGGGGTCCAAGCTCGAGTCCGCCAAGAAATCGCAGCAGATCTGCGAGGAGGACCTCGAATTCCTGCGGGAGAACATTACTATCATGCAGGTCAACACCGCCCGAGTGTACAATTGGGACGTCCAGCAGCGGGCCCTTGAGAAGGAGAAGGCGAAATAACCTTGTAATAACCAAACTGCATCATTGTATTCGAGCTGGGGGTTCTAGGGGCGGAGCCCCTGCCCACAGGGGGTCTGGGGGACTGCTCCCCAGGTCAATTACTTTCGGGGTGTGTTCGAGGGCCAGCCCTCGAGCTCCCGTAGCGGGGGCTCTGCCCCCAGACCCCCGTCAGGCCTACGGAAACGACCCTATACAAGCGAATGTGAATTAACGTTAAATGAGCGGGCTCTCCGCGAAGCGGAGCTACAGGGGGTCTGGGGGACTGGTCCCCCAGGGTCGCCTCTCAGGGCGATTTACAATCCATTGGAGACCATCCATACTGAATATCGAGAGCTAATACTGTTTCTTCATCCTACGGAAACGGCCCTATGCAAGCGAATGTGAATTAACGTTAAATCAGCAGACTCTCTACAAACTACTGTCGGCCCTGGCCATTGAGTCTTTGGGGTTCTAGGGGCGGAGCCCCTGCCACAGGGGGTCTGGGGGACTGGTCCCCCAGTGTCAATTGCCCCCCTAGTGTCTTCGAGGGCCAGCCCTCGAGCTCCCGCAGCTGGGGGGAAACCCCCCAGACCCCCCATTCACCTGGGGTTCTAGGGGCGGAGCCCCTGCCACGAGGGGGTCTGGGGGACTGGTCCCCCAGGACAATTGGCCGCGTAGGAGCGGGTACGGTAAGGTCAATGGAGATTTATACACAATAGAATAAGTTATTTGCCCTGGTTTCGCAAGTCGGATGCAACGTTGAGCAGCAGCGAGTCGTTATCGAGGAGGACGCGGTTGCCGGACTGGGAGAGGATCTGGGCGATCTCACGGGCCGTGTCGATACGCTTGAGCTCGACGTAGTCCTTGGATTTCTTGATCGCCTCACCGATGAGCTCGGCGGCCTTGGCCTCACCCTGGGCCTTGACGATGAATCCCTGCTTCTCCTGGCGCGCGCGGTCGACGATGAACGCGGCCCGCTGGGCCTCCTGCTGGGCGATCTGCTTGGCCTCGACCGCGGCAGTGAACTCGGGGCTGAACGTCATGTAGGTGATGGAAACGTCGTCGAGCAGCAGGTTGAACTTGGCGGCCCGCTTGACCAGGCTGTCCCGCACCATACGCGACACGCGCTCTCGCTGGGTGATCAATTGGGACGCATTGAACTGCGCGACAACCGCCTTGAGCACCTCATTGACAATAGACGGCAGCACCCGCTCGTCATAGTCCTTGCCCAGGGTCCGGTAGATGGTCGCCAGCGACTCGACGCGCGGGCGCGAGAGCACTCGGCACGTGATGTTGACCATTTGGAGGTCCTTGGTGCCGGTCAGCGACGCCACATTTCGTGGCTTGGCCCGCACGTCGTAAATGTACGGCGTCTGGAGCCACGGAATGGCGAAATGGGTGCCCTCGTTGTAGATCTGGGGCTGGACACCGCCGAATCGCGAATAAATAATAGCCCGGTGGCCACCGTCCACTAATTAGGTTAGCATTGCCGTTGGCGGGTGGTGGTTCACTTACCGTTGAAGAGCGCCTGCGAAATGGTGAGCGCGCCGACGCCCAGGAGGACAATGCCACCCATGCCGGCAAAGAGGCCCTTGGGCGCTCCCTGAGATCCAGTCTTCCGAGCCTGTTGCTGCAGCTGGCGCGCAAACTTTGTCCACGGATCCTGGTTGTTCATTGTTGGTATTGAAGATTTGCCCCCCAGATCATCTTCATTATCGGGGTGGGACGATTAGTCAGTGATACGCAGGTGATTAGGTAATGGTGCCGCACGGGATGCGGCGGCGGCGGCAGCAGCAAGAGTGGTGCGGCTCACGGACTATTCGCGGCTGAGCGGTTTCTGGGGGCCAGCCCCCAGACCCCCGTGGCTCCGCTCCGCGGAGGGTATTGGGAATTGGATTGCGAATCGTGGTCAATGGTGATGCACCCCTCAGCTGTCACCTACATGCGGGGGTAGTAGGTGAAGCACTGCATCACGACACCACCAACCACCAACCATCAAACCACCCATTGCACTATAGACCCCTAAATGCTGGCGAATATCACAATTACACTCCGTAGCCCTTGTAAACACTCGGCGATTTATCCGTTATAGCCATTCTACTGTGCGGCCATCGAGCTGTGGTGTGTACTGGTATATACACGCACTAAGTAATTCGTAGCACACGCCTTGTGACTGTGTTTTTTGGAAAATCAATCGTGTCGTCGAGACGGGTTGGGAGGTTTGACGAAGGGTGTAGGCAGTTGGGAGTTGCCCAAGGGGGAATTCCGTGGCATACCGGGCCTCGCGCGCATAGCCCGGCAGTTGTTCCAACAAATCAATTTTTTTCAAATCTCACCAAACCACCCGTAATCGACGACAGGTATTAACCCCCAAACCAATATACAAGATGCCAGGTGTTTCCGTTCGGTATGTACAAGTGACATGGAGGAATTTCTGAAGGGCTGAGATAGTGTCCTTTTGATTTTGAGGTTGTGGAGAGGATTGGGGCTAACCAATACACTGTAGAGACGTTCCAGCTCAGCAGTTCATTGAGAACTACGCCAAGTTCCTGCAGCGACAGGGCAAGCTTGAGGTTCCAGGTTACGTCGAGCTGGTCAAGACCTCTGCTTCTAACGAGCTCCCACCACAGGACGCTGAGGGCTGGTTCTACAAGCGATCCGCTTCCGTTGCCCGACACATTTACTTGCACAAGGACATTGGTATCGGCCGACTCAACAAGCACTACGGTAACGCTGTCAACCGAGGCACCCGACCATCTCACCACAAGGACGCCTCTGGCTCTGTCAACCGAAAGGTTGTCCAGGCCCTGGAGAAGATTGGTGTTCTCGAGCAGTCCAAGAACGGTGGCCGACGAATCTCCGAGAACGGTCAGCGAGATTTGGACCGAATTGCTCTCCAGACTTTGGAGTCTGAGGATGACGAGTAAACGAAAAAGTTTAATTATTACGGGAACTTGTATAATGTAATAAAATATGCAAAAAACTGCAGTAGATTATACCCATGAGACGGCTTGACATTGTAGGGTATC
This sequence comes from Blastobotrys malaysiensis, assembly GCA_030558815.1. Classification (NCBI taxonomy): domain Eukaryota; kingdom Fungi; phylum Ascomycota; class Dipodascomycetes; order Dipodascales; family Trichomonascaceae; genus Blastobotrys; species Blastobotrys malaysiensis. The sequence goes on from JAKTQL010002487.1 coordinate 14,360, forward strand.
TTATCTTTGGTAATCTTTACGGTCTAATCTTGACATTGTGATGTACAAATACAATGTATTGGTAATGCGATTTACAGATACGTTAATATCGTAGTCCAAACGTGGTGGCATGTCAATTAGAAGCAAATACAAAATATCGTAGTCCAAACGTATGTTAAAAGCAAATACAAAATAAATAATGGGTCGTGAGTGTCCTGGGTAACATTACATGCCAAACCCATCGTCCTCAGACTTGTCCTGGGCAAACTGCTTGAACAGCATCTGTGGCTTGGCCCGCTGGAAATGCTTGTTCTTGTGGGCCTGGATCTTCTGGGAGCACGGAGACATGATAGAATCAGTGGGAGATGCAAAGTTTTGGCTAAAATGGTTAGTATTCTAGCTCGATACTGGTTTTGGTGGAAACTTACCCCTTCATGCTTCGATTCAGGAGCTGTCGATGCAGAGCGTTGCCCTTTGGCATGGTGTGGTGAAGTGGCTCGATGTTGACCTGAGTAGTGGACATTGTTGATATTTGATTGTCGAATGTGGTATCGTTGGTTAATGGAGAAAAGAGAAGGAAAAGGGCTAAAACGGCGTATTTATAAGTAAACGCGTCGGGGGGAAGCGGTTTGTTTACAAATTTCCCAAACAGGAAACTAATGAAGAAAAAAAGTACATGCACCGATCCGCGTCGCCAAAAAAAAATAATATACCCAAAGCTGCCTCCTGATAGGCCAACAAGAGCATGAAAAACACGCGTTCCCTTGCCGGTATATCCCTGCTGGGTACGGTATTGAATAGTTGCGCGGGGTTTATTTTCATATTTATCATCTGAACACACGAGACATGTTTTACCAATCGTTGATTTTACAATCTCGGTACGATATGGAGTTTACGAATGTATTTGTGCAAAGTATTAAATATTCCATTAGTATTTAGTGGATATCGATCAAGTGATGTCACTTTCACGTTGATCGTCTATTTCGACATTACGGTTGTCGAGCGACAGTGGTGCATGTTGACTCACTATCCATGGCGTTGATGTTTCTACTGTTGCTACATAAAACATGTAATGGTACATTGGTTAGTTACTGGTGAAGCTCGGATCGGTCGAGGATAAACCATGAGGACTCTGCTAAAAGTTAAAGGCGTACCGGTAAGATCAACGACTTTTGCTGTATGATAATTTGGGCTTTTGATGCATCGTGGATCGTTTCCATCAACTGCTAGAATAGGCCTGTGTGGTTTACCCTAGAAGTACCAAAGACTATGCATGGGATTTCTTAACCTTGCGAATAGTGGTTAGTATTGTTAAGGTACCGTAGAAGATAATATTAATTCTACCGTACCTGTAATCATTGCAACAATGGCAATCCTGATACACATTCAATATCACCAGTGAGATAGCAATTATATTTACCGTTGCCCGTACTGTAAAAAACCAGGGATGGCATTACATGTGTTACAAGGATATCAATTTATGTTAGTTTGCTATCTTAAATGTACAACAAGATCACTAGAAATAATAAGCTTTGAGCTAATAATAATATAGGGGTATACATGACATGACACCTTCGTAGAGGGACTGCGGCGGAGACGACGAGGGCAATCAAATATGATATCTAGAATAGCAACCAACTAAAATTAAATCTGAGAGCAATCATTATTGTGCAATATCTATGCTCGCAGTAGTGTGGATTTGAAATATCCATCGGATTATCATGTTGTATTACTGCAACACCGTACAATAAATCAAGGCCTACCTACTGGTATATTACAAATTATGGATGATAGACTTATTTCTGCCCATAATCTTTTTGCTCCATCGATTAATGGACTGCGGAGAAGATCAAGCTGCAAGATTGCGACCTACCGGTAGATTTGAATTATGATTGTCATTGTATCAAAACCTCGTATACCTAGAATGAAATTACTCTATACGGTTTAGCGCTTGGATTCCCTAACAAAAATTGCTATTGTAAACTCGAGTGTTGTCAATTGCATTATTGTAATTATCGTATTTATGAATAGCAGTAATTCAATATTACCCAGCACAATCCAAGTAATCAATGCCTGCTACAATTGCGTACCATGAAGAATACAATTGCGTACCATACGCCGCACTACAGGGGTCTGGGGGTTTACCCCCAGCTACGGGGGTTTGGGGGCTGGCCCCCATATACCACCTCGCGTATCATAGTTTGCTCGTATCAACAAAAGTAGCACGCGTATCTTGTACTCGCAAACTTATCAACATGGCACGCAACGAGATACCTTGCTGCGCAAATTCCATGTGACAGCCCCTTGGGGCTGTGCCTTGAAGGGCATGTTGATTACCCCTGAAAACTGTGCGGCGCATGCGGCTCGCGGGGTTGGGTCCCGACCGGAGGCGGCACCACTAGAAAGATCCATGCAGGTCTATGGTAACTCGCCAAGTGCATCTTTGCCATGTACATACAGCCCATACGTGACCCAACTCGCCAGTCCTGTCCGAATGTAACAAAAAAAAAGTAGCCCGAAACCCGCCCTCGCCTCCTATAGTCTCAGCCAACCAAACCCCCCCAAAACCCGCCAGCCAGCCAACCTTAACGAGTCGAGAGCATCGTCGTAGAAGAGTAGCCCTAATGCCAACTAGCCGACCAGTATCCCCGTAGTTTAGCATAAAATTAATAGCCAATCCCGGCGTTCCATTTTTAAGTTGTTTCAGATGAGCAAGAGCAGTGCATGCCCATCAGCGGAGAGGATACTACCCACCGAGTATGCTGCCACGCATGCGAACGCCCCCTTTTTTCCCTCTTCAAACATCAAAAGCCAGGCCAGCATTAGAAGCCCGACTTTCAGGCTCGTAGTCGACGACTTTTAATTTTATTATTATTTTGATATTATTTTTATTATTTATTTATTAAGTTTAGCGGCGGACTCGTGTAGATACCCTTTGACTACTGCTCGGCTGTTTGGACTTAGCTCTCAGCCTTCGGAGCTCTGATACCATAGAATAGAACCTACACTGATGAATTTCTTTAATACTGTGCAGTCCTTCTTCCACTCGGTGACGACCAACGACCGTTACGCGTCGTATGACTCGCGGGGGCCACGGGGCCCTCGATCCGAAGAGGAGGAGGGCTTTTCGCGCCCGGGCATGATGCCCCTGGGCAACTCGTCCTCGACCTCGATTGACGGGCTTAACCACCCGTACGGGGAAGGGAGCCATCCATACGGCAACGCGGCGGCGGCTAACTCGTCGACCCACCTCGCGTCCTCGTCCAACACGTCGCTGAACCGCGTGCCTTACACCCCGGGGATGCGTTCTCAGCAGCTCGGTAACGGGGGGATCCCGCTCCAGGACTACGCAGAGGGGATTCCTCCGCCTCCAGCGCCGACAGTGTCCTTCCGGCGCATTGACCGGTGGATCGAGGCGCACTATCCCGAGCTGTATGACCAGCTCAACGACCCAGCGACCTCGGCGGACCTTAACGAGCTCGAAGGGGACCTTGATTGCACGCTCCCGCTCGATGTTCGGGACGCGTTGTTGATCCACGACGGCCAGGAGCGGGGAGGGCGGCCATGTGGGCTCATTTTCGGCATTACCCTGCTCGATCTCGAAGGAATTGCCGAGGAGTGGGACACTTGGAAGACCACCGCGGTCAAGATCAACAGAATGCTCCAGCAGCAGCGCCAGCAGAGCCAACGGGAGGCGCCAGGACCCTCCCGTAAGCCCCAGGGCCGGCCGCCACAGCTCGCGTGGCTTGATCGACAAGAGTCGGTGCCGGAGGGGGCCATTCAGCGGGTGTACGCGCACCCGGCGTGGGTTCCATTGGCCAAGGACTTTGAGGGGAACAACATTGGCGTAGACCTTGCGCCAGGCCCACGAGGGCGATGGGGCCAGGTGATTCTGTTTGGGCGTGACTTTGACCGCAAGTACGTGGTGGCCCCGTCGTGGGCGCACTTCCTGGCGACGTTTGCCGATGATTTGGAAAATGGGGACCATTTCATTGACGATGACCTTGAGCGGGGTGACTTTAGATTCAAGGCGCCAAATGGCCGGCTGGTCTCGTACTTTGACGTACTCCGGTCGCGGATTGACCGCCAGCAGCGCCAGGCGCGAAAGACGGCGCCCCAGGGCCCACCGCGAACCCAGTCGCCTATGCCAAACTCTACCGCCGCTGCATCGCGACGCCAGTCGCGCACTTCGACTCCTTCTACGCGAAACTCGAGCCCCACCAACGCCCGACGAGTTTCGGGCAAGCTTATTTCTCCAATGACCTCGACGACCAACCTTGCGAGTACCATTGAGGCCACTCCAAAGTCTCCGCTCGTCCCAGAGGTTACCTGCTTCAACGAGGGGGATATTACCAAGGCTGAGGTTAATGATAGCAAACCAGAGCCAAGCGACGACAAGGAAAACGAGAAACCCAAGACTGAGGCTGCTGAGACCAATGAGTCTGAGGCTAGGGAACCAGAGCCCAAGGAGCCCAAGGAAGCCAAGGAGTCCGACGAGGTTAAGGAGGTTAAGGAGGTCGAGGAGTCCACCGAGATTGAGGTACCAGTCAAAGAGAAGGCCGAGGAACCCACCACCGACTCTGAGGAGACAAAGCCAGAGAAAAAGTCCGCCGAGATAGAGAAAAAGGATACCAAAAAGCCCATTGACGACGACGAAGAAGACGACGAGATTGATCTCCTCAAGGATGAAGACCTGAGCGAGGTTGAAATATAACCATATAGTATTATTAGCCCCTATGGATTGCCGCTTTTGTTTCAAAATTCTACCACATGAACCGCTGCCAGTTATCGGGCTCAGAATCCCACTTGAATGGCCGATACAGGAACATGTACAGCGTAAATACATTGATAGCCATGTACCAAGCCCATTCAGCCATCAGACGACCCTGCGATCGAGGCCCCACAAGCATGGTGCGCCACAAAACATAGGTCAGCACGTAGTAACGCGGCTCCAACAGTGGACTCGGAATGATTGCCAACGCAGTAGCGCCAATCAGCGCAATTGGAGTGATCCGACCCACCGCCTGGTAATTGATGCTCTTGAGGAAAGACCACATGCCAGCATGATAAACCGGCACCATGATATACTTGAGGCTATGATGCGGCGCCGAAGGGTGAATGAGACGCCGCCACAGATAAAACACATAGTGCCGGTTATCAGCCAACATGAACGCATGGACAACGGTCAGCTCCTTGATGACAAACACAATGGCTCCACACATCACCACGTAACGCAACACCCGTGCCACCGAGGAGAAGTTGCTCACCAGATACCGCTTGATATGGTGTTGATCCAGCCACAGTGGCCATGAAAAGAACATCCAGAACAGAGTACAGTAGAACAATTGCGGAATATTAACAATCACTGCATGATTATCCTTGTCTCCAAGCGCAATTCCTCCATTAATTTTCAAAAACGCCGCAAAGGCCACAGCCACAACGATATACGGCACCGTTACTGCTGGAGAGAACACCAAGTGCAGCACAAATCGCTTGATCTCTTCAAGGAAACTCACCCCACCAAGTTTGGACCGCGGGATCCGCTTCTGTACCAACACTATGGCGATAAACGCGGCCCAGATCACATTGGTCTGGCGGAACGCAATGGACACCAGGGCAATTACCCCTGAAAGCACCGAACCTGCAATTGACCGTGTTCGTGCCCCCACTACCAGCGCCATTAGTACCATTACAGTCGACCACACATCAGTGTAGTACAGAGTGCTGTAGAACGCCACTAATGGGTAGGTCATCACCGCCACGCTGGTGTCTAGGTCCCCCGTCAGCATGAACACCAAGGTCGGCAGCACAATGTTGACCCCGGAGAAGTTCAAATGCCTCAGCTGCTTTAGAGTACACACTACATCGCTTCGCTGAAGTACTGAGAGTACCTTGGCGTACCCGACACCAAACACATAGAGCCCTGGCGGAGTGGTGATCTTGGGGTCCCATGTTTTCCAATCCCCAGAACAATATTGCTGCGTCTGAGGCACGTGGAAGATCTCATCCAGATAAGGTTCCTGGACGATCTGGCTAACCAGCCGGAACGCATATACCCCGGCCGCCAGAGCCGCCAGATACTTTATCTGGCTCACGGACATTTCTCGCTTCGTTTGATCTCGGAGAATTGGGGGTTTGGCATACTCCGGGGCCGATTTCCCAAAGAATCGCCAACCGACATTCGAGACCTGCAGCAGTCGGTACTAAATGCCTCAAAGGATGCGATGGAGTTGATACGAACCCTGGTATTTTCCTTATTATGTGGTATGGGCCTCGCATTTTCGCTGGGAAACAATTCATGTTCCCCAGGGAGGTCCATTTGTCTCCCATCCTACGCCTACACGGCTCTTCGGACTGAGAGGGACGTTTCTTATAATGTTAGTATTGACCAGAACTCGTATCTGGGGCTACGGCTCCAGCCGACAATATTCAGACAGTCAGGGTATACAGAGCTGGGACTTGAAGCGCTTTCCGAAGCCCTGTGGCTTGGCTACAAACTATACCATTTAGACGTTTACTGGAACGAAGCGGACAATACCTGGCAGCTGTGTCCTGGGAAGCTTCCATCTGGAGGGAGCGCTACTGATGTAGCCACTGTAACAGATGTAGCGGGACAAGAGTTTAAATGCCAGAAAAATGTAACGATAGAAAGAGTGATGGATCGAATTGCCAAGTTCATTTCGCAGACCGACACTAACCTAGCAGTAAACTCATTACTGGTGGAATTGGACTTACGCTCGCTCAATTCTACAGTGAAGAAGAACAACCGGGATCCTAAATTCAGGCTCTCTGATTTATTCTTCAGGGTCTTTGGTAACAGGCTCTATACCCCGACCGACTTGGCCAATGACCGCCGGAATGGCAATACATACGACAGCAATGGAGAATCTAAGGAGGGGTTTCCTACGTCACATTATTTTTTGCTTGAAATACAGAAGCGATTGGTCATTAGCGCCAGAAACGTGAGTTTGGCTCGTTCTGCATCCTACGATATAACCAACGACACGGACGCGATGTTCATTATAAGCAAGACTAAGAACCAAACGGAGTACTTTGGGAACTACAGTTATGATCTCCATTATACAAACTCATCATATGACGGCTGTATTGATTTTCTGAACAATACTGGGGATTTCGTGGACGAAATTGAGTCGAGAGCATTGCAGTCATGGAGGACACTTTACGATGACAAAAATATGCCCTTTACTAGTGACAATTTAGACAAGTTCGTCAGGTGTGGGTATACTCCTGTGCTCAACACTCCACTTCAATCACTGGAGCAGCTGGTACCCAAAGTCGACATGGCAATGTGGTCCTGGGGACCCAGAGAACCTAATAGCGTCAGCAACTCGTCAACCAATACTACGAATGGTCCAGTCGCTTACAGGTGCGCATTATTATACAAGGACGGATGGCGCGTCGCCAATTGCTACGATAAACACCGACCCCTATGCCGGGTAGGGGAGAAGGCATATGAATGGAGAGTGGGCAATAGGCCCCTGAACTACTTTGAGGCGGACCAAGCATGCACAGGGGATACAAGTTTCAGCGTACCCCGAACGAATTTGCAGAATACAGCAGCTATTAAGACGGTTCAGAAGGTTGCAGCGTCCAATGATACTACAGACTTTGATTTCCCAGTGTGGATCGATATGAACTCAATCGCGGTCGAGAATTGCTGGATAACCGGTGGGCCCTATGCCCTGTGTCCTTACCACCTGAGTTCGTATAACCGGAACCAGGTGGCCCAAATTGCCGTGGGCGGGGCCGTCATTGTATTATTGATTGTCATCAGCATTATACTGCGTACCGACAAGATACCACTGCGAAGAGCCCGATTCAGATGGACCCGGCTCAGTAACAAGCCATCCAATGAAGAGTACGAAGGTGTTCCAGCATAATCTCGGGCTGTGGACAATTAGCTAACTAATATTTATTGAACCTTTTTATATAGTCCACCAGTTAGGTTGCTACACGAAATAATGATCAACGAATAGTTTCCCGCTCCTTGTCGATTCCTTCAATCATGTCAATGATATCGCTCTGAAACAACCCCTGTGACGCGGTGGCTAGTTTCCCTTCACCACCACCCCACACCTCATAAAACCGCACCGTATCGTCGTTTGCAATGAGGCAAATTTTCGATCCGTCTGGAGACTCTGCAGCAGTGAGCACCCGAGTCCCTACAGCCGCCGGAATCTGGATCAGCGGCTTGAATTTAGGGTAGTCGTAGACCCCAATTAGAACCGGGTTTTCGTGGTCGCCAAACCCAAACGTTACAGCAAGCTGGCGCAGGTGTTTGGACCAAATAATTGACGTAATTTGGCCCTTGACATTGTGTGCACTCAGCATAGTCCCTGAATGAGTATGCCAAAACCGCACTGTTCGGTCGTGAGTACCACCTCCTGTTGCAAGTAACCCTGGGCTCCAAGGACAGAATGCCAGCGCCTTGACTGCAGCACGGTGTGCCATGCGGAATTGGAGAATGGGGTTGTTGAGATCTGTAATATCCCACAGGGTAACAAGATTGTCGTTGCCACCAATGGCCATCTGTGTCAAATTTTGGCTAATTGCAATTCCTACCACCAGTTAGTAATGAAGAAAATCGAGTAGGGGAATATCCGAACCACAAATCTGTTGTGTATGCACCTTGATTGTATCCAACTTCCACACGGCAAAGCCATTAGCAATGGAGATTTTCAAGTGAATTACACCACCAATATCGTCTCCCACAAAGAGGCTCTCTGAGCTTCCTGGCAGCCATGCCATGCTACACAATGAACCGTCAACATGAATATAAACTGCCTTGAGCTCATATTCATCCAGGTCATAAAACATAATAGATCCGTCCCGTCGCCCAATGGCCAGAATGTTGTCGGCAGAAAACGCAAGACATGTAATAGCACTATATCCCTCAGGGAGATCAAGGATTCTTGCTCCATCTGGCTCACTCCAAATACACACTTGGGACCTCAATCCCACTGCTACATGACCAGTTTTGATTGACCATGCCAGAAGGGTGCAGTAAAAGTCATTGGCAAGACCACAGGCCGTCAACATCCGGTACGGAACATGAGAGAGTATCTGATTGCGTCGGGGATGAAGACGATTACTAGAGTCGAGCTTATCTATAGCCGGGCAGAATCGGGATACATAATGCTCAGAATTGATAAAAGAAAAGTCGTTGGACGCGGGCTTCAGGGCAGATTTGGACGACAGGACGGTGATTCCGCTTGAGGTGTCGTCCTCAGCATCAATTGAGCCGACCGAGGGCGCGAAATTAAGGACTTTAGCATTTAATCTTTCAAAACCAAGTGCTGCAGCGACTGCTTGTTGGTGTATGTCTTCATAATAATCCACTTTCCCAGTGAAGTGGAAGGTAGAGACCGAAGAGTTGGACGGTATGTATCGGTCTGAGCTAGTCAACATTACCAAAAAACCAAAAAGAACCCCAAAAACAAGTTATAGCGATAATGAGCAGCCTGCCGATGGAATTTGACAATGACGAGCGATATAGGGGGGCGTAGTGGTGATGATTGCAAGTGTTGAAGGAGGACAACATGGACCTGGTAATAAACCACAAAAATCCTGAGCCTATTGTTGAAAGAACTCAAACTATATAAATACATCCTAGAAATGTTATACATCATATATCGTATCAATGTCGAATTGTCCGCCTTGTTAGAGGGCTAATAACCAGACTATTCAACTTGGTGGTGTAGAAACAAGGCACATTGATTACAACGTGAACTCTTCCTGGAGGAAGGAAAAGCCGTTTTGGTTGGCCCATTTTTTGGTATCCGCGACCAACATATCTGCTCCGGAGGCCACTACCCAGGCTCCTTCGCGTTCTTTGGGCCCAATGTCCAGCAGCTGGTCAATACAACAGCAATCGTTGCTATCCGTAGTAAGCCCGCTGAGCCAGTATTTGAGTCTCAGATTGAGTACTGGCCGGTAATTAAAGATCTGGGGTGTCGCGTCATCGTCGGAGAGCCCGTCATAATCTACGTACTCTATAGCCGAATAAGACTTGTTGTCTCCGTGGCTAAGTAGAGACGCTTGCTCTGGAGCGTTACAGTGAAAATTGTCAATGGAGATACCAAGCCCCTCATCGTCGTTCTCTGCGCGCTCCTTGCCAAACATGTGTTCCTCAATCGACATGATTGAAGTCTTGTGCTGTAACAATACCTCGGTAACGGGGGTCTGAGCCGTCACATAGACCTCAATCTCTTGGTTATTCAAAGCGTCCTGAAGCCCCAGCATCTCCAACACACGGATATCCCGCTCATCGCGGATCGCCCACAGCATTTTGACCTGGACGTTGTATAGTTTGAGGTAGCGGAGCACTGGTGCACCAAACGCAATACCCGATCCGCCAATGACAAACAGGACCCTGCGTACTGCACCCTTGTGGACTGCTGCCAGGAAAGTATCCGGAAGCGACTTGTACGGGCCACTGATGGAGTAGTCCTTTCGCATCTTGATGGGGTATCGGGTCTTTCTAATGACCAGGTCGAGTGTATCTTCGTGAGGAAGAGATGCAATAGTGTATGGATGCGAAGATTGGAGCCACGTAGAGACCTGAGTAAGCGGTGATGCAACTCGAACGTGAGCTCCTGGAGTGAAATGCGTGCCCAGAGACTTGGGCAGCTCAGACCGTGGAATAGACACAAAGTACAAAGTCGGAGACACGAACTGCACTGGAAGTTTAATATGATCCGACTTGTAGATCCGGAAAATGATCTGGCCGACTAGGATTGCACCACAGAATGCCATGTAGTCGTTCGAAGGCGGAGACGAGTGCAGCCATACAAGCCCGACACACATCCATGCCAGCGTATAGTGAATGCTAAAGAAGCTGCAATAATAACGTCGCCGGAACGGCCTCAGCGAGGTGAGCGCCATGAGAATGAAGCACGTTGCGGCTCCAAACCCAGCAAGGTTAGCAACCTTGAGCAACTTGTAGAGCTTGCCGGTGACGAAGTAAACGTAAATGTAAAGCAGCCCATGGACGGTCGCAATGAGCACAATACCCCGGGAGAGCCATTTGTGGAACGGTAGCAGTTGGAGGTAAAATGTGTGCGGCAACGGGGACGGTTTGAGTGTTAGGAAATAGGTCGGTGGCATGAGAGCCACAGTGATCCGGCCCAATCGTTTGACCAGGAAGGTCATATCATTATTCGTCTCCCGGAAAATGAAAAAGCCCAATGTTAGGGTCCATACGACGACTATGAGAGAAACCTTGGCGCTGATTGGCGCAGTAAGCCGATTCCACACGAACCAGACACTGTTAGTGCGGTGCCTTAGGCGCGGAATAGGAGCCGGGCTATGGCGCAGGGTCTTTTTCCCTGCCAGCCGGGGCCATAGATAGTTATACAGACATATTAGCAATATGAATGTGAAAGCAGCGGCCAGCGTATAGTACCCGTTTTTCTGGGTCACCTCGGTACGGTACTTTTTGACCTCTTTCGGCACGGTAGGGTATATTTCGAACATGGCCACCTCAACTCATACTATAGAGGGTATCTGGGAGCAAAAATATCTGAAGGCAGAAATACTCTAGAGGAAGAAAAACAAGCTAATATATGGTCAAGTGCAGGAAATTTGCAGTGCCTTAGGTGGAGGGGTTGGGGGCCGGAAATTATCAGATCAGGTATTGGGAATTATCAATCTACCTTCCTTCCTAATCTGTAACGTGCCTCTGCCGGGCCGAGACAGCAGAGGCTGTACATTCAACTGTTAACGGCATTACCAACCGATTACTACGTATTATTAATGGTGCCGTGCTTTCTACTGCTCTGCGGTCGTCGTTTCCTTTCCTACCCCTTCCGAGGGTGGGTATAGAGGAGAGGCGGGCCATGCGGCCATATATGCTAATGCGTTATTATGAGCTACCCGGAAGGTGGCTGTGACATCAACGTCTAATTGGATGGGCTACTGTATTACATGACGCTGTATGAAAGGATGAATGGGCTAATTACGGACGAAGGGATATATTATACATACAGAGTACCTAGCTTTTCATGGGCCTACGTGCATTACATGTTTTTATGGTACAGTCTAGTCTACAATACAGTAGCTTGCACGTCGTAGATGTAGCCGGTATTTGGGGTCGGACGGAGTTTCAAAGTCGCGCGACGCGTTTTCTTCACCACACACTGTGCTCAAGTGACTATATAGTGAATCTACAGTAATGAACCAAGACCAGAGGGGCCGAGAGGTTTCGGAGATCGAACAGGAGCTGCTGGACGAGTATAAGCGGCTTTCTCTCAACTTGAAAAAGGTATGTTACATGGCATGATAAACGGGATCAACTAACGATCCAGCTCTCGGAGTCTATTAACAGACTGGCAGTAGTGCCTACTCCGCAAATACTTGAGACTCTGCGGACTCTTGAGTCCAAAACTTCGCTGGTGTCTACGCTGCTCAAAGCTTCTGTGTACAGCATTTTCATCCAGCAGGAACAGGGGGAGGAAATGCAAGAAGACGAAGAAGACACCGGCACCATCTACTAATCGCCAAAGTTTAACCGATTACAACTATTCCTGTGCTTTATTTGCTGACTAAAGATCTCTTCGCCAAGAATCACAATGTTGGCTAATCCCTTGAGGTTCGGTGATTCAGGGATTATTGTGATACCCAGTTTCCTCAATAATTGTCATTGGCTGTCCATTGGAGAATTCAGGAATTTCGCATATTCTATTCCAACTCGATACCAGTATTCTGGTGACAATGCGGTTTGAATGGAAATGTGTTGGTTCTACTCCTTAGTGAGAATGGTCATCACCTAAGGCCCCATGGCGACAACTCCGATGGTACCATGCCTGTCAAATCGGTTATCAGCTTAAAGCAACGAGCTCAAGGGAACCCTTCATTGCTCGTTTTATAACTTCAGTTACCGCTACCCTTCGTCTTCCGTTCCGATCGGACCCAATTTTTCACCATCACCAAATCACCAAATATCAAATGCTGGCTCGACGAATACTACGAAGCCCGCTGGTTCGACCAAGCACGCTCACCCGAGCATTCTCCAGAACCTCTGTGAGACTCAGCGATGACGTGTTGAAGCGATACCAGGACAAACTGCACCAGAGAGCCAAGGCGTATGTTTGAAGCCCGTAGCCCCATGGAGTAAGCTAACATGCTGTAGCGAGGGCCTGGAATCCGTAGACGACCTCAAGAACAAGTACCAGGACGAGATCAAGCAGGTGCGAGAAAAGTACGACAAAATTGACCCGCTCAAGCATTTGAACCCCGAGGCCGAAGCCAAGGCGGAGCTCAGCAAGGACCGGGGCCCTCGACTGGATATCCCTGATGAGGAAAAGGTCAAGGACCTGGCGTCCTTTGTAGACATTGCTAAGTTGTCGATGCACCCGTCCAAGGAGATTGAGATGATCTGGAAGGCCCGGTTCGCCAACCAGGACAACTCTATTTGCGGCACCCTCGATGGCGTTACGTTCAGCCGAATCTATAGAAACGCCCGACGGTTCCCCCGGTTCGTACTTCCACTCCCGCACGAGGAGGGTGCCGAGTTGCACTTTGTCCAGTGGGCCTTCCCTGCTCCATACACTATGCACTGCATGTTCACCTCTCTGGCGGAGTTCAAGCTCCACCAGGAGTATGCCCGACCACACACCACCATGGCTATCCACAGTGATTTGCTCGCCGACAAGGAGATGGCTCTTATGAATGGTTCTGTTGAGAAGGACTCGAGTCTCAACCAGGCCCACGGTGCTTTCCTCGCCGCCAACATTCAGCGGTTCTACGGTGCCGACGAGGCGGTCGAGAGCGGTCTGCGAAAGGTGGCCCTTCTTGAAGCGTTCAACCAGGGCTCTTCGGAGTTCTCTCCCGAACGGCTCATTTCCGAAGTCGAGACTCTCGATTAATTGGTTAAATCTTGTAAATAGTAATTCAAACAATAGCAATTCGCCGAACCCCTCCGCTATTGGTGTTTCTCGTTACAGTCGGGGGGTTCCACACCCACTACGGGAGTAGCCCTCGAATTATTTTCATACATACTAAGTTTATATTCTAAAGAACTAGCAACGCTTGGGCCGGCATTTGGCTATACGGTCGTAGTACGGCGTTGTCGGGCGTTGAGTCAGTTCTCCGACGACCCTTTGACCACGGTACCATGCCAAGAACAGTGAAAGATCGAAGAATAGGGTTCCTGGGGCCCATAGGCACCTATTCGCATCAGGTATGGCTAGGATTATTAGAGCTTGAACACGACCTAACCGGTTAGGCCGCCCTCCAAGGGTTTGACTCCAAACGTAACGAACTGATCCCACAGACCACCATCTACGGTATGTACGCACCAACCACAAGAGCCCGCTAACAGTGTAGACTGTATTCACAAACTAATTGATGGAGAGACCGACTACGGGGTCGTTCCATTTGAAAACTCGACCAACGGGTCGGTAAACTTCACGCTGGATATTCTCAGGGACATATACCACAAGCGCAAGCAGGATGCCCCGTTGCCCCGGATCGGCCTCGTTGCCGAGGAATTCGTGGCGATTAACCACTGCTTCATCACGGAGGCGACTGATCTGTCGCAGATTAAACGGGTGTATTCCCATCCGCAAGTGTGGGGCCAGGTGGATGTATGGTACAATGAGAACCTCAAGGGCATTGAGAAGATAGACACCTCTTCCACGAGCAGAGCGGTCGAGATGGTTAAAGGAGACCCTACTAGTGCGGCGATTGCCGGGCTTTCGGCGGCGGAGGTGTTTGGAGTGCCAGTGCTGCAACCGGGCATCTCCAACTCCACGCGGAACCAAACACGATTCTTGATCTTTGCCAATTCTGACCTCACCAGCCACGAGCAGCTGTTCCACAGTGGGGAGTACAACACGCTGCTTTCGTTCACGGTGGACCACTACACCCCGGGTGCGCTGTGTAACGCCCTGGGGGCATTTGCCAAGCAGCAGCTCAACCTGACCTCTATTGCGTCCCGGCCGCGGGGTGCAGGGGACGAATTATGGACCTATGTGTGGTTCCTCGAGCTCCACGGCCACCAGAGCGACGGAGCGGTGAGCACCGCGCTCAAGGACATGGCCAAGTACTGCCCCCAGGTCAGAGTATTGGGATCGTTCAAACGGAATCGATAACCAACAGTCTCTACGAGTCTACGATCAGCCAGCTGAGATCAGTCTATTGTATATAACTTATGCCATGATTAGAGAACATTAATAAACAAGCAAACAATAATAAATACGCTTAATGACCGTATTTGTGGAAATCCCACGGCCTATTGTCGAGCGGACACACTGCTCGCGACTTGAGCCATCGCGAAATGCAGTGAAAGTGGAACGCATGGTTACACTTGCCCCACGCCACATTGCACTCCTCGTTCGCAGTGCTATTCTGGCTCGCCTGACAGTCAATGCAATGGTCCATAATGTGGTTACGGCAGATGGCACACGTATCAACGTCGATATCTACCTTGGTTAGCCGGGCCACACCCTCTCTTGCTACTCACCCCATGCCCAAAACGCCACCGCGCTCCATTTCTTGATCTCGAAACGAGGCTTCTCCGCCTTCTTCTTCACCTCTACATCAACATCCATTCGCTCTCCTTCTGCCATGGTCGTACTTGGGTAGGTGGTAGCGGCTACCTGCGCGGATGTTTGGTCTCCCAACGCCACCCCGACATTACGACAATGCGACATGGGTACTACGAGTGCTACGGAGCAATTAGGTAGAATATTTTAAAGTATCAAATATGTTATAGTAACGAGTAGACGTAATGGTTGAAACTTTGGGTTCTTTGTGGTTAGCGTTGAATGGGCGCTGCGGGCTACGTACACTTGGAAGAGCAGGATGGGCAGTCCTTGCACTTGCACTCGTCCTTGGTACACTCGCACTTGGTGCAGGTACACTTCTTACAGGCACATTGATGGTCCGACATTGTTGTTAAGTTGAGGGTTGTAATTGCCTTAGTACTGAGTTTATATACTTCCCCAGGCCGCTTGTTTCGCAATATGGCCTTATGACCCAGGCGCGCCCCGGATCATCGCTGAGACCGTTAACCTCATTGCTACACCGTTCTTTGCTCGGGGAATGGTATCGGTGAAATGATATAGCTTGGTGCAATTGATACGTGAAGGGGGTTTGGGGGTGGAACCCCCAACTACGGGAGCTCGAGGGCTGGCCCTCGAATACACCCCAAAGCAATTGACCTGGGGGACCAGTCCCCCAGACCCCCTGTGAGCAGGGGCTCCGCCCCTAGAACCCCGTAACAGCTACCGGGGGTTTGGGGGTGGAACCCCCAACTACGGGAGCTCGAGGGCTGGCCCTCGAAGACACTAGAGCCACATACTCTCTTACTATACAGTCTAAACGTCAAAAATGACAATTCGGCCGTCGACACCAGAGGTGGAGATCTGGGTCACCACGCCGTTGGAGCTGCTGTATGGTCGCACCGTCTTGATCGTGTTCTGGTGGATGGTGAGCAACTCAGTAGTGTCCTCCGCGGCCTGGGAACCCTTGAGATCCATCGCCTTGAACATGTTGAGCGCAGAGCTCTCTCGAGACGAGTCCTGGGACCGCTTGGAGGACTTGGGGTCGTCAATGGACTTGCTGAACTGCCACCCAGACTCATCGCCCTCAAACACAATTGGGTGACAGTCGTGGCCCACCGCGACCAGCTGGTTCTCGCTCGTGAAGCAAAGGGACCGGAACGGCAGGAAGGAAGTGGAAACCTCCAAAACGGCCTTTGGTGGCTGGTCTGGAGCCGAGGGGTAAGCAACCACCACCGACGCATCGTGGGTTACGAAACCAAGCGCATCGCCCGATGGAGTAAACGACACATCGTGTACCCAGCCGCCAGTAGCGCTCGTAAAGTCGCCACAAAGGGTCTGGATAGGCAATCGCTCTCCCCACGCCGTTGGGGCCGGCTTAGCGTCTACGCCCTTAATGTACCCCGAGAAGACCCGAGCATGGCCGTCCGTGGAGCCCGCCGCGAGTAGGACCGAGTTGGGGTGCCACGCGACCGACAAAATGGTCGACCGGATCGGCTTCTTAATGTGCTTGGAGATCCACCAGTCGTTCTCCTGCTCAAAGTAGCAAACGGCAATGACCCGGGCACCGGAGCCCACTGCAAACTTCTTGCCGTCTGGAGACCACCGCACAAAGGTCGCCGCTCGGTTGATTCGTAGCAACACCAGAGTCGGCTTCCAGGTGCCGTCCGTCTGGGGTTCCCACACGAGGGCGTTTCGGTCCTGAGAGCACGTGACAATTCGACCGTCCTTAGAGACGTCAATGCCGGTGACGGTCTTGTCGTGCTCCTTGAGGCTCAGGCCGTGCTGGAGCCGGTTGTTGACGTCAAAGTACAGCTCAACGTCGGACTCTCGGGCAACGGCGAGGAGAGAGCGGTCGGCCGAGAAGGAGTGGTCCGCAATTGGCTTGTGGCCAAGGAGGTGAACAGATGGGGCCATGGTGGATGTATCAATTCTTTCGCTGAGGCAAACAGGAGTCCACTCTACTGTCTAGTCTCGTTGATGGTAGGGGCTGTACAGTGCGGAGTTGATCAAGGTGGTCCCAAAGGCGCGCCTCTTCCGAAATGAGCCGCACATGAAGAGGCTTGCAAACAGCCCGCACTCTATTGGAGTATAAGATGCCAATTCATTCCAAAAGAACCCTTTAAATATATGGTGGTCCACTATTGGAATTTGATTGTAGCCGTCAGAGTTGGTCAGTCGTTGGCCAGTCCAAGGGTAATGTTGCAGAACAATGACCTGGTTTTTGGCCCATTACTGAGGTACACCCCATATATATTGAAGTGAATCTTCTACGTCCGCTTCATAAATTAGGAAACAGGATTCTACTAATGACCCATATCTCTCGGACTCTTGTATTCTGACCTGGTAACTCAGTGTAGATGAACGTTTTGAAATCTCTCGCACCAGTCAGATCAAGAGCTGGTAGAATTGTATTCGGGGAATCATTAAAGTCGTTATAATTGTCACCTAGAGTGCTATCAGCCAAATCAGTGATATTGACATGTTCTACCCCCAGATGGCATAGTAATCTTTGGATAAGAACCATCGACTTTTCTACACTTCAAGATTAACGTAACAAACAGAGTCCGGCGTCCAGTATATCCCTCAAATAGAGATTCGTACACCACGACGTTATCAACAATAAATACGACCGTCAAATATGAAAGGTAGATTCGATTCAGTCCGGGATTTCCCCTCATTGTTTGAAAAGTCTGGGTAAAAAGTCCGCTAATTTTGCCTCACCATAAAGGTGAAGATGCCATCAAGATAGACTGTTAACAGGAAGTGACCGAATTCAGTGTTAGACAAATTTTGACAGTGGATTTCTATGATGATAATTTTTGAGTGCTCGATATCAGGATAGCCAGGTCCAGTTTCTACCATGACACTTTGCTCACTTACACAAGCAATCAGGCCATGATCTCAAACACATGCTCGCTTTCATCATGAAATATCGTTTAAAGTTATATCTTCTTGGAAATGTGTACAATTACCTAACTGGTAGTTTGAGCTGTCCAAAAGGTAGACCGTATTTGAATTCCCCATAACGGTCACGCTTCACTACATTCGGAACAATTGTTATCCCCTTCCAAATCAAATTGATACAACTACTATCCGTTTTATTGCTAGTCCAGATAACTAAGGATTAGACTTTGAATCTCCACTTTCCATGCTCTCAATTGTGCGTAGTGGCCGGCAAAAAGTCCTACCTAGACAGATCGGCTGAACCACCAGTATACATAAGTCCAAGGGTACAAGTACATGGGTTGACTCGATGACGAGCCGGATTTTTAACTCTATATTACACAAATCAATTAAATTATTTTACCAAGTAGGTAAGAATTTTATGAAGAAAACTTGCTCTTGGCTCGAAGAGTCCGACCATATTTCAGGAACAAGAATGGTGAGGGAAGAAGCAAAATGGCGACAAATCCAATAAGTGAGATTGCCCAGTGGTATCCCATACCAACAAGCATCTGCTTGCCAAACAATGGGAACACTCCTGCAAATATGCATCTCACAAAGACATTAGCAGCCATTGCATTAGCCGCGTTCAGTTTGTAGGTCTCAATGATGTACGAGACAACACCATTAAATAACCAGAAGCATGCAATCCCAAACACCGTACTGGCGATAATTGGACTAATCCAATGGATAGATGGATAAATTGTCCAAGCAAACCAGAAAAGGCTGATTGGAAGAAGAATAGCTCCAAGAGCCATTTGTGGAAGCCTCATCTCAGGCTCAATAACTCCGCCGTTGGCATTGATTTGGTATCGACGGTACTTCTCCCACAATGGGTAACATAGACTAGCCGAGAGAATGCCAATAGTGAACCCCATGAAACTCAATCCAACGAATTGCGATGTAAAGCCATATACATCGGTAAAAACGATTGGGAAAGCAACAAAGAAAAAGTAGATAACGGCAAGTGCGAATCCACTATATACACACAGCAGAGTCATAATGGGATCGCAGATGAAAATCGCAAACGGCTTTGTACAGTTCTTTTTCAGGAGCTCCCAGAGTCCGAGGGTTGCAATCTCCCGCACAGACTTGAAGTTATCACTGCCTGTCTGTTGCCGTAATCGTTTTGCTTTCCTAGTCTTGAGAATTGGAGGGTAGGTTTCTGGTACGAAACACAGGATGACAAGGTTGACTCCAGACCAGATGAGAAATACGTAAAAGATCCACCTAAAGCTTACCGAGATATCAATGAATCCGGCAATCACAGGTCCTATGCCAGGCCCCACGAATGGACTGGCGGCGAACATTGCCATAGGAATTCCCATGTCATTTTTGTCGAATAGGTCAGCAATCGTGCCACCAGTGTTCGATATGAGCACTGATCCAAAGAATGGAGCAAGGAACCGTCCAACTAACATGGTTCCAATATCTGAAGCAAATGCAGTAAGGAATTGAAATGCAGTGAATAATGTATAGCCGATGATGTAGACTGGTTTTCGACCAAATGACTCGGAGAGTGGAGCGGTGATCATTGGCCCCGCGGCCAGAGCAAAAACGTAGAGCGAGATACCAAGGACGACAACTTCATGTGAGGTGTGAAAGTAGTTTTCAATTATCTGAGATGCAGGGCTCCATGCTGAACTGAGTGCAGTTGTTTGGAGAACTCCAGTCACGAGGAACAGTACAATGGCATACTTTCTCAGGGTTGAAGACCGCCTCATATCCTCCTCATCGTCACCATCCCAGTCCACAATAACAATACTAGGCGTATCCTTCTCAATTGGAAGAGCAGGCTGCTTACAGCCCTCTTCTATGGACTTTATTGAATCGATGTCACTCATGATAGTTTAGCAGGTATAATGTTGTGATTGGTATTTTATTCATGTTTATATTCTACAGAACTTTGTACGTGTACCGTCGTCTGATCTTGTCAATTTATAAACGCAGGACCCTTCCTCGGAAAAGAATCTGCCGAGTTTGTAGATTGACTAAAAATGTCGCCGTTGTTTCTGAGACACTGCTGATCGCTTATCGAAGGAATTCTTTCCTGGTAGGGCCACCGATCCCAAGCCCTGTCATGACAGTTTAGTACCACCCAAAATACACAAAATACTTCTGTAGATCAATGCGGTTCTAGAGACATTAAGATAGAAATAAAAAGAATACAAAAGGGTCTACGGGCTCGGTAGTTATTGAGAATAGGGATAGACCCTTTACCGGTAGATTGAAAGTATGAATATTTTCGCACTGACTTAGGATACTGTCCCTGGTAATTCCCTCAAAACAGACTTTCTATTGAACCTCCTGTAATTTCTGGGTCAATCAGGGTCGAAGGCACCCGACAGAAATGCGCTACCAAGGGGGCAGTAACCGATAGTCAACAGATTAGTGGAGGTATATTCCTAATCGTGTGTCGTTCGATTGAATTCCATTGTATTGCGTTAAATCACTGAGATACAGAGCTGATTTGTTCCCAAGAGGCATGCAAAAACGTCGTACTTGAGGCTATTCTTGGCGGCGGAAAAACCTTTGAAACACCCGTGGAGCCGTACGGTACCGACCAAGGCGGCGACCTAGGGAATGACTATGGTACAACCTTGTATAAATCTGCCTGAGTAGCTGTTATTCAATTGTGGAGGTTAAGATACACCTTGAAGTTGATATCAGTTCCCTTACTATATAACTTGAAGTTGATCTCAATTCCCTGATTATACGGTAGAACAATTTCGAAATCTATTTCCTACCTCAACAGGTCAGGTGAACTGGCTTTAGCCAAGGGTGGCTAGAGAAACATGTCTCATATGGCAAATATCGAAGAAGGATCTTGCGCGATTCATGTTCCCAGAGACATATTACCAGTTACACTATATATCAATTGATAGCTTGATTTGCCCTGTTTTGTCACTTCTAGTATTGCTCAATAGATAGTTGAGGAATAGCGAGTACTGAGCGGGTTGAGCTTTCTGGACTCCTTGATGAGCCGGGTTTTGAAATTCAATCATTCTTAGAGTCTATCTATTCTATCTCATTGAGTAGTATTACCAGGTAAGGAAACTTTAAAGCAGAAAACTTGCTCTTGGCTCGAAGAGTCCGACCATATTTCAGGAACAAGAATGGTGAAGGAAGAAGCAAAATAACGACAAAACCAATAAGTGAGATTGTCCAGTGGTATCCCATACCCACAAGCATTTGCTTGCCGAACAATGGAAAGGTGCCAGCAAGAGTACATCACGCAAAGACATTAGCAGCCATTGCATTAGCCGAGTTCACTTTGTAGGTCTCAATAGTGTAGGAAAAAATACCGTTAAACCAGAAGCATGCAATCCCGAACAAGTCACTAGCAAGAAGAGGACTCAATGAATGGAAGGATAAATTGTCCACGCAAACCAGAAAAGGCTGATTGGCAAAAGAATAGCTCCAAGAGCCATTTGTGGAAGCCTCATCTCAGGCTCAATAACTCCGCCGTTGGCCTTGTTTTGATATCGACGGTACTTCTCCCACAATGGGTAACATAGACTAGCCGAACCCCATGAAACTAAACCCAACGAACTTTGTCGTAGAGCCATATACATCGGTAAAAACGACTGGGAAAGCGACGATAAAAATAGACGATCGCGAGTGTAAAGCCACTGTAGATACATAATAGAGTCATAATGAGATCGAGAATAACGATTTCAAAGGGTTTGGTGCAATTCTTTTTCAGAAGTTCCCAAAAACCAAGTGAAGCGATCTCTCTCAGAGGCTTGACGTTATCAATGCCTGTCTTGTGCCGTTTCGCTTTATTAGTCTTGAGAATTGGAGGGTAAGTTTCCGGCACGAAACACAGGATGAAAAGGATAACACCAGACCAGATGAGAAACACGTAAAAGATCCACCTAAAGCCGATCGAGATATCAATGAATCCAGCAATCGCAGGCGCGAGACCAGGGCCAACAAATGGGCCTGCAGCGAAAATGGCCATTGGAATGCCCATATCCTTTTTGTCAAACTGATCTGCAATGGTGCCACCAGTGTTCGATATGAAAACCGAACCAAAGAATGGAGCAAGAAACCGTCCAACTAACATGGCTCCGATATTAGGGGCAAATGCAGTAAGGAATTGGAATGCAGTGTACAAAGCGAACCCAGCTAGATAGACTGGTTTTCGGCCAAATGACTCGGAGAGTGGAGCTGTGATCATTGGCCCCGCGGCCAGAGCAAAAACGTAGAGCGATATACCAAGGATAACAACTTCATGTGAGGTGTGAAAGTAATCTTCATTGACTGGGCAGCTGGGCTCCATGCTGAGCTTAATGCAGTTGTTTGGAGTGCCCCGGTTACGAGGAACAACACAATGGCATACTTTCTTAGGTTTGAAGACCGCTTCATATCCTCCTCATCGTCACCATCCCAGTCCATAATAACAACACTAGGCGTATCCTTCTCAATTGGCAGAACAGGATGTTTGCCCTCCTCTATGGGTTTTACAGATTCGACGTCTCTCGTAGTTTACAAGCTGTATAGAATACTGAAAACTTTTAGAAAATCCTGTCCATTTTTATATCCTAAACGCTGCTTTCATTGCACATTACTAAAGGTCTAAGCTTGAAATACAGTTTGCGCACTATCGCCTAGTGCATCGATTACGTTCGTTGAGCCCTTCACCGGCAAGAGTATCCTGGTCTACAGCTGACCAATTGTCACCGTTGTTTTTGAGACAAGGCTGGTCTCGTATATCGCGAATCCAATCAGGGTTATCTTTTGATTCAAACTGTAGGACTCATTGAAATGAGGGGTCCACAATTACTGATTGGATAATTACGTTCCTTTAACCCTTTGAAATATCTAGAGCCGTAGCGCTCCCGAAGCGGTGTAACAGGTATTGAAACACCAATACCAAATAGAAAGCAGCAGCATATCAATTGTTCCATCAGAATCCCACCAACCAGATGTGTAAAAAAATGTAAACTGGACGAAGTCGAAACGACAAACCGGACCAGGAACCGATGGAGTAGGTCACTCAACCAATGGTCATCGTAGAATCAGAATTGAAATAGACGGCCTGATGACTACGGTAGCTCTATTGAGAATCGGACACGGTTCACTATGGAATTGGTTGACTCAATCTCTAAGGCGGATTGGAGCCGAAAAAAGTGGAGGTCAGGCCGAGTCCGTGGAATACCTACGGGGATATATGGCCTGCTATAGTTACTATTCTACAATGTTGTTACGCTGTTAATGAACTCGACAAGCGAGTGAAAGCGGACCACAGGCTGGCCTACCTGTCGCTAACGGAGCCGCAAACCTCCGGGGACACCACAATAGAGAACAGTATCACCATCGCTACTGGGGGCCAAGAAACGAACAGGTCACTGAAGTATTTGGAGCGGCCTGTTGATTTTGGCCAGTGATATGAACAAACACGAGACCCGAGAGGCTGTAGTTAAGGACACACGGCCCTTGGTTGTTATTGGTTCCTCACCCATCCAGCTATCGTCAACTGGCTCGAACGAGATATTGAGTTTACTCCCTACGATTTGTCTACATCCTAGACCCAGAGCCCCGAAGGTTATATCATCTACAAGTTTGCTACACAGTAGCACTACATGGACTGCCTAAGTAGGAATACATTGAGATTTGCCCCAACGAAGCGTAGTTGCGGACCCCGAAACAATCATGAGCCTTGCCAGTACAGTCCCTTCTGAGTCTTCTCTGAGTAGCGTGATCTTAACTGTAGGGATTAGCGGAAACAGATCTAATGAGCCGCATGCGCCGCACTTCTTGGGACCCAGCCGCACTGCCCCGAGTCGGTGGAAAGTTTCAAAGAAAAAGCAATCCTTGTGACCCACCAACGGCCCGGCATATTTCACGCAGGCGCCATACCGATAGTGTACGCTATTAAAGCACAGGGTCAAAGCGCGAAAAAAGTAGAGATTCAAACCCGGGGTATCAACAACTAGTATTTAGCAATATCTGTTGGCTTCCAGACCGGAGGAGACCTTCTGAGGGTGACTCTAAGTCCTCATATGCTGAGCCTTCCTCGGCATGTCATCAGATCGGCCCCGAGAGTTTCCGAATTTGTCACCAGGGGTAAAAAAAATTTTTTCTTATCGGATGTGCGCCCGCATTGGAAACGGCCCGGAGACATTTAGGATTCAATTTAAGCTTGAAGAGTAGCAAATCATTTTTCTTACATATCTTTATACAAGACTCGCCTAGTTGGAAACCCAACATATACAGTGACCAGAAAGATGCCAGCGACTTTCTCGGTGAACCAGAAGAATCTTCCAACTGAGGTGACGTTGAAGGTCATCGAGTGCCTCGACAAGTCCTCGAGACTCAACCTCCAGACCGTGAACCAGTTTTTTCGGTCCTGTATCTACCCTTCAGTGTGGGAGTCGAGCCACTTGAAGGTCCTCGGCGCTGGCAAGGTGAATAGCTACGATTATGACTACCATGCCGAGAAGAACGAAATCAAGGTGAACAACTCTGAATCTAATCTCATGGGTCTGTGCACCTATATCCAGCACCCGGAGATGGCCTATCCACTCAAGGAGGTGCGCAACCTGAGTCTGGTATGCAAGTACTATGCGTCGCACCACGGCAAGAAGCTCCCCTTCAACTGTGATCTGCAGAGTTTGGACGCTAATGAGCTGGTGCTGTACTTTTTGACGCATGTTGAGGCAGCGCTCTTTGAGTCTCTAACCGACATCAAAATCCACGTTGAGCTCGATGGCCAGCCGGATCTCGTGTGGGACTTTGCATCGCGGTTCAACGGCTATGAGGTTGATATCGACGTCAGCTTGGCCGTCAAGTCACCGCTGGAACCAACCTTGATCCCAGAACAGATTTCCAAGCTCAAGCTTAGCACCATTGACGACTATACTAGCGACGAGCGGTTTGATCTTGGCGAAGTGGTTGCGGCCAAGTACCTCAATAACATCAAGCATCTCGAGCTCATCACTAACAAGAACCACCCTATGACAAAGCAGCAGCTGGGGTCCGCCCTCGAGGGATCTTCTATCGAGACTCTGCGAGTCACCCCCCACTGCATTGGCTGCGAGACTGAGTCTGATTGGGTACTCCCCGCCACTGTTAAGCATTTTGAGGTGTTTGTGCCTGACTTTGACGAAGAATGGGCTCCAAGCAAGGGACCGATTGCCTCTGAGACTCTCGAGTCGCTGCGAGTGCCATCAAATGGTGAGAACTGGCTCTACTCTATGCGATTCCCCAGCCTTTCTCAGTTGCATCTTGAGGGGACCCACAAGGACGCGTTCCGACTCCCAGAGGGAATCACCACGTTCTGTGAGACGAGCAACCGGCTCGAGCATTTGGAGCTTTCTGGGTTTAGCATGAGCGATGTGGCACAGATTGTGTCTGTTTTCCAGTCGAGTTTGCGATCCATTGTCATTCAGAACACTGTAAAGTCCCCAGGTGTCGAGTACAACTTGTACCAGTGGGACTACTTGCCCAACCTTGAATTTTTGGTTGTTGACTTCAACCAGCTGCGGGGCAATGAGGGACGAACCACCAAGCGATTGTTACGATCGTGTCCTCGATCGGTCAAGATGTATATCATTGACCACAAGGAGTCGTATGATTCCTTGTGGTTGACCGAGGTGGAGACTCCATACGTGGAGAATGGCATTTGCAAGGTTAACATGCTGGCCGGGTACTCGTGCGGCCAGAAGACAGTATATGAGCTGGACACTGAGCAGTTCGCAGTCAATAACAAGCACATTGACGTTTAAAAGGATAGACCTAGATTGTTATAGAGGATAGACTACTAATATTTATTTCGTTTCTTTATTCATATTTCATACCACTTGCGATGGCCCATGTGCCATGACTCAAGATGCTATAAAGTTTGAAATATTGAGGAACCATGACTGAAAACGTTTCACCTTGATAAATGGGGAGCTCGAAGACTGGCTAACAGTTTTTGAGCCGCATGAGCCGCACACAAGAAAATTCCGATATTCAACTGCCAAATCGAATGTACTAGGTACTAATAGATTCTATTTGCCGTATATATGAATTGAACCTACCACGGAATGGCATAGCAAATAACCAGTTCGCAACACCGATAGCCGTGTGTTCCCAAGGCTAGCCGTCGGAAGTCGATGGAGACATGTAGTACTGCAGCGATCAATTAGGTCTACACCCGTTATACGCGTACCAAAGTTCTCCAGCTGTCTACCAATTGGCTTTCCAATCTCCTGCGGTAATTAAAGCACCGAAAACCCATACACGAAAGAGTCATTTCCGCGCATATATTTTCGTATCAACGCACGGCTATCCCAATTGGTGGACACAAAAATTTTATTTTTCTTTTGTCTCGTCACCTCACCGTCCATTGAAAGCCAATAATGTCAAAGTACGATACTTATTCCACCCCGCTCTCCTCGCGATATGCGTCCAAGGAGATGGCCGCTCTCTTCTCCCCACGGACCCGGTACTCCACCTGGCGAGAGCTGTGGTACAACCTGGCCATTGCCGAGAAGGAGCTCGGGATCACTGCGGTGACCGACGAGGCCCTCGAGCAGATGAAGGAGCACCTTGTCATCTCTGACGAGGAAATTGACGCTGCTACCAAGCAGGAGGCCATTGTGCGACACGATGTCATGGCCCATGTCCACGTTTTCGGCCAGACTGCCCCGTCCGCTGCTGGCATCATCCATTTGGGTGCTACTTCGTGCTTTGTCACTGACAATGCCGATCTCATCTTTCTGCGACGAGGCCTGGACATTCTGATCCCAAAGCTTGTCAATGTCATTGACCGATTGTCCAAGTTTGCTCTGCAGTACAAGGACATGCCAGTGCTTGGTTGGACCCACTTCCAGCCAGCCCAGCTCACCACTGTGGGCAAGCGAGCTACTTTGTGGCTCCAGGAGCTGTTGTGGGATCTGCGAAACCTGCGTCGAGCCCGAGACGACTTGGGTCTGCGAGGTGTCAAGGGTACTACCGGTACCCAGGCATCTTTCCTGACTCTGTTCGCTGGTGAGCACGACAAGGTTGAGGAGCTCGACCAGCGAGTTGTTGAGTTGCTTGGATTTGACTATGCCTACCCATGCACCGGTCAGACCTACTCTCGAAAGATTGATTTCGATGTGTTGGCTCCGCTTGCTTCGCTTGGTGCTTCTGCCCACAAGTTTGCTACCGACATTCGACTCTTGGCCAACCTCAAGGAGATTGAGGAGCCATTCGAGAAGTCCCAGATTGGTTCTTCTGCCATGGCCTACAAGCGAAACCCAATGCGATCCGAGCGAGTGTGCTCTCTGTCGCGACACTTGTCTTCGCTCATCCAGGACGCGTGGACCACCTCCTCTGTGCAGTGGTTCGAGCGAACCTTGGACGACTCTGCGTGCCGACGAGTGCACATTCCAGAGGCCTTCCTGACCGCTGACATTGTTCTGTCCACCATGCACAACATTGTCGATGGTCTTGTTGTCTATCCAAAGGTCATTGAGCGACGAATTAACTCTGAACTTCCATTTATGGCCACCGAGAACATCATCATGCGAATGGTTCAGAAGGGCCGTGACCGACAGGAGTGCCACGAGGAGATCCGAGTCCTTTCCCACCAGGCTGCGCGAGTCGTCAAGGAAGAGGGTGGCGACAACGATCTTATTGAGCGGGTCAAGAACACTGAGTACTTCAAGCCAATCTGGGGTGAGATTGACCAGATTCTGGACCCAAGCACCTTCACCGGCCGTGCCTCCCAGCAGACTGACAAGTTCGTCAAGGTTACTGTCAAGAAGGCCCTCGAGGGTGTTGAGCACCACGTCACCTCTGAGACTGTCCAGCTCAGCGTTTAAACCGCATATAAGTGTAGATATTTAATTAAAACTCGTTGATGTTCCAGATATCCAATGCACCATTAAACGTTGGTGATAACGTAGTCAGCTTACCTCATATTTTCCTCCTTCGTCCTAAGCAATGGATTGTAATCAATTTTTTGATTATGACCCCAGATTGGGGTTTCCATTTGACAGCCGTCTTTGAGGTGTTATGTTAAGGTCTTACAGCCCTTTCCGAATATCTATACTTTCGGAAATTGCTTATTGACAACAGCTGACGGTGCATTTCACCCTCTTATCCTCCCCTGCATCTGGCATTACAGACCATTTTTCTGCAAAACATTCCATAATTGAAGATCAGAGTCCCGTTGTAGCTTCTCCTGGTCTTTGTAATCACGATTCCTCAATACCAAATCCTCCTTCTGCTTGTTGTCCGAAGAGTTCATCTCCTCGTCAAACTTATTGGCCATCTCCTGAATCTTATCCACAATGCCCTGGTTACTTTCCTTCAAATGATCAATCTGCTGCCTCTTCTTCCGCATCTCCTCTACCATAAGCAAAATTAGATTCTCACGCGACTGATGAGGCCTATACTCATTCAACAAATGGTGAATATTAATCAGAATAACCCGCATATCCTCTACTTTGCCCGGGAATTGCTCAGGGTTAATCGACATGATCCCCACCAATTCAAGATAGTTCACCAACAAACTCTTCAGCAGCTTCTTGAGCTCTCGGATTCGGTCCCCAGGATTCGACAGGGACCCATACAACTGCTTGATATCCACATCCTTCAACGATTGAAGCTTGTCTTCTGTCTGCCACACGTTGCCAAAGCTGCGATACGGCTTGGACACAGGAATCTCCGGCGGAAGCAGCTGTTTCAACTCCTCGGGCAGGCTCGCCGCCTCGAACCCTGGTTCAGACTTGAGCTCCGCAAGCTTCTCGACATTCTCCTTCGTATACCGCTTGTAATACGGCGGAGGAGGGGGGTATACCGACGACAGGCCACTCATTACGCGATGTTCGGTGGGAGAAAATCATCCCGACGACAACCCGACTTGATGCCCTGAACCGCCCGTGGGGACCACCGCAGAGAATGGGGAAGAAGGCAGTGAAGAAGAAAATCAAAGGCAAGAAGGCCAAAAAGGTCGCCAAGCAGGCGCGGGAGGTCAAAGCCGACGTTTCGGACCTCCCTGGCCCTGAAGACATGTCGCTCGAGAGCTATGCCGACGACTATGACGAAGAGGAGCCCGAGGTGGAGGAAGAGGAACACGAACATGATGAGGAAGGGTCAGACGAGGAACCTATGATCCACTCAGCAGGGTTCGCCCGCATGATGAACACAATTGCGTTCCCCAAGGGCATTCAGCGAATCAAAAACGAGCGACACATGCTCGAAGTGTTCAACCAAGTGCGGGAAAAGAAGCGTGAGGTTGAGAAGGAAGCGACACAAGCCGAACAGCTCACTCCGGGTAGCACAAAGTCCGACAAGAGTGTGTTTGAAGATGCGGTGGATATTGACGCGCTGTATAAAGAGTACGTTGGGGAAGAAGGTTCAAATAACGACCACACAGAGATATCTGTCGCAGAAATGGCTGAATTACGGGCGAGTTATATGACGGACCCTGAGAACATGCTGACCCGGTACAGAGTCGGTCAGGCCATGAGCGGATTACAGTTTGAGGACGGATTCAAGACGTTGAAGGAGTTTTTGGACCCCGGAGAGCTACGGCAGATCCTCAGCGATTTCTACTACCATTACGTGACAAATGAGAATGACAAGAGTAATGTGAGGGTCGATCTGAATGAGTTATTTGACAGCGCGGTAGCCCAAACTCTTCCGGATGTGATGGTTCGTAAAGAGTCTCGGAAGGAGAAGCCCGCGGCGTTGGAAGAGGACCCAGTCTCTGCAGCCTTGGAAGAGGACAGTGAGCAACTGTCGCTGGAACAGGGCGATATGGAGATTGGATTGTACGGATGGGGTCATTATTTGCGCCCAGAGTTGCGTCGCAAGCAGATGATGAAGGAGCTGGTGTTTTGGTACAAACTCAAGCTGCTATCCAGTCGGGTCGCTGGTACGATCCAAGGAGCGCAGAAAGCGTCTCAGTTATAGCCAAATGGTTGTTTATCACCCTAGAGATCCTGGAAGATCTAGATCAACCCGGCTTCGAGGATACAACTGCAAAAGGACAAGAGTTGCTTGCTGACGACGAGGTCCTTGTGGATTCGAACTGGGCCGGTCTGGCTGAGTAGTTTGGGCGAAAACCCATCCATTACCTCTTCAAACGACAGATCCCACAGCAGATCAAGCTCGGCCTCTTGACGCTGGGCCTTGGAAATGGGGTCGTACATGCCCCCCACATCAACCTCCTCTCGGTCCTCCCACAACAGCGTATCGAGTTCTCTTTCCACGGGATCCGCAATGAATCCTGCAGATTTGTTGTTGTTATCGAACTGTATCCCCTTTTGACGCAATTCCTGCATCCCCAATGCCTCTCGGAACGTATTTTTGCTCAACTCGTTGTACGACCAGTACAATTCCCGGAGATGCTGACGCACCGTCTTGTCCATCGGACACAGCTTCAGAACAGCGTCGACTTTTTTGTAGTTTGGCGCAGTCGTAATGATATAATTGGCCCGGGCAAAACTAACAAACGACACAAATCCTGACCCGCGATACTGATAGAGCCTGCAAAAGAATTTTTCAAGATAGTCATACTGCTCCCCGCAGTACCGCGTTGGCAGGAGTTGCGTCAGCGCTTTTACAGTTATCACTCCGTACTCCTTGTCGACGTAGTCCCAGCTCGATGGCACCGTGGCGTCCACGAAGTAGCAGTACTGGTCGTACAGTGCGTCAATCTCTGCTGACGAAAACTTGTTATCTACCTGGCCCTTGTACCACTCCATTGCCCGGAACGGTAACGTGTCGTGTTGGCCATGCTCCCGGATGTAGTCTTGGTTTTCCTTGGACTGCCACGGCGAAACTGTACGGGTCAAGTTCGTAGGACTCAATTGAGTGGGGAAATAGTACGGAATCTTGTACAATGGATGGCTCGTAGGGTGTATATTCTCTCTTTCACACGCTTCGCACAGATCAACGTTGCCGCACTGCACACAGGTGTACCGGACACCCAGAATCTCCTTGAAGCTCCGAGCGCAGTAGGTACACGACACATTGTGGTGGACGGAATTCTTATCCAATAAGGCATCTGTGCCAAGTCTGTGCAATATCCGGTACAGCTTGTGTGTCTCTTCTGAGTAAGGGGGATTGGCGCACTCCACGCTGGGGAGCCTTGATTCGTGATCCGGCTGGCCCCCGACCCCGCTGAGATTCAACCGTCTTTTACGGCGTTTCCGGCGCTCATCTTGCGGACTCTCAGCAGTTAGGTAGCTGTATACTTCGTATATACCTGCTGCACCTATCAGGGCTATTAGTGTCACAGCTGAAGACTTGATCACGCTGGTCATTGACTCCTGGCCGATAATTTGTGGGTTGATGTTTAATATCCCGACACCACTCAGGACCAGCCGGCACAATAGGTATTACGATCATTTAGTTAATGATTATGTGGTTGTCCTGTCTAATCAAAATAAATAGCTATTTAGAGGAGAAACACGCTTGAGATGATCGGTGGCCATGTAATTCGTATGGTCCGTAAACGTCCGTAGTAAATAACGACATACTCGTGGTGCTCGAGTTGCAAGTAGAAACTGTTCAGCTAGGATCTGGAAAATATTGGTCAGGGTGGCCCCTGCAAACTCATATGAATCTGATAGATAGATCGTGTGATTGACAAATGGAGCTGTAGGTGGTAGTTCGCCGTGTTCATACCTCGATTGTGTACAGTTAATAACCGTTTAGCGTTTTAATTCTCGATAGTATCCACCAAACTACTGACGAACTTTGAAGAGCGTTATCAAGGTGAAGCCATTTTAGCATATCTAACAATGTCGATAACGGCTTGTAATTCAAAACCTTGCGTTAATCATCACTTCCTCAGCTGTTTATAGACTGTCATGTTGTTGGAGACGGAAACTCCAATCCTTGCAACAAATCAATATCTCATATTCCCATGCCTCTAAAATGGTAATACATTAAGGCTTGGAAGCTGTTTTTATTTCGAGGTCTTAACAGTTTAGAGTTCTGCTTCCACCAACAGATTGGCCGTTAGAAAGTAGCTGCTACACGCCTTCCCATTCAAGTACCGTGATCAATTACTATTTATGAGGTACCTAATCTTGGCGGCAGTAACGCTTGCCTAGTCGCCGGGCATTAATAATTGCACCCAAAATTCAGTGACATTGACCATGGGCGAACCTCGCATCCTGGCCGTCTTTATCCATTGGTGATCCATTTTTTGTTGGAAACTTTCCTTACTGGTGATTGTTTCATGGTTTCGGTCGCAGTCTCAGGCTCAACTGGATGAGTACAAGGTGTTGCAATGTTGGTGTTTTATACTGGTATCAAATGGTAAATGTAGATTAGATGTCGAGTTGGGAATCCTGGTATATAACGCAATATCAACATCTATAATATAGGAAAGTACAAACAAATCAAGATCCTCATTTAGGCAGTGCTCAAAAAGACATGGAAAGGACCACAAACCAATGTAATGAATATCAATTGCACACGATTCATGAGGATTCAACCACAAACTGTCACATCACTGCCTTCTAGAAGTTTCAGAACCGATCGCTGTGCATGTCCAATTACCCGTGTACTAATCAATCGGGGAACACAGCCCGACAGAGCCGGATAAGGTATATCCACCATTCCACGCAGGCGGGTCTGAGTATCATGCACCAAATAGAGTGCCGGTAATAATACTATGTACTACCCAGGCTCGTATGCCACAATTAATGTCCGTCTATCTGTATCCAACAAATCTCCATAGCGCTTGGGCGGGGTTAGTGGGGGTGCGCCGCATAGGGGGCTCAATTGGGAAGGTGCGGCCCACAGCCTTTCCGGAGCTGCAGCCACGGGGACGACACTTCTTCGAGGCGGAAAAAAAAGACTCAAACTCGAGAATACCACGACAATGTTGACGACTTTCTGGGTGTATTTGCTAGCGGTGTTCCTGAATGCCGGCAACCTGTTCTTACAGGTGTTCTTCGCGGTCATGTACTCTGATCTCGAGGCGGACTACATCAACCCAGTTGATCTGTGCAACAAGGTCAATGTCGTAAGTTAAACTCGGAGCCTCACCAGAAGAGGGTACTAATTGTCTAGTTCATTTTGCCAGAGGCTGGCCTGCACGCCTTTATCACAGCGATGCTGCTGTTGAGTGGGCAGTGGTTCATCTTCCTGGTCAATGTTCCACTGCTGGCCTGGAACATCAACAAGATGCTCAAGAACAGCCACAAGCTCGACGCGACGGAGATCTTCCGAACCGTCAACACCCACAAGAAGGAGGCCTTCATCAAGCTCGGGGTCCACCTGCTGCTCTTCTTCTACTACCTCTACGCCATGATCGCCTCAATTGTCTCTTAGCGCATGGAACCCACGCACGAACGATATGTAATGCCTACTATATATAACTAATTCCATGATGATACCCGCACCGGGATGGATGCATCACCCTTTGCCTTGGTAGTCGGTCGCTTACATACGCAATGGGGAATGCTGACTCAACCGCAGGCCCGCCGACCCGGGACACCCCCTGGATAATCAATCACATATGCCCATTATATGAAATGCCGATTGGCGTGCCTACAGGCCCACAGGAATTCATATTTTTAGCTCGCAGCTCTGGGCCCTGCTCGCTATCGTCTATGCCCCCTCATTC
Organism: Blastobotrys malaysiensis; assembly: GCA_030558815.1. Classification (NCBI taxonomy): domain Eukaryota; kingdom Fungi; phylum Ascomycota; class Dipodascomycetes; order Dipodascales; family Trichomonascaceae; genus Blastobotrys; species Blastobotrys malaysiensis. The sequence continues at coordinate 48,380 of JAKTQL010002487.1, forward strand.
CTCTCCCGGCGCCCCATAAGCCCTCCCGGCTAGCGTCGTGGAGTGTGATACATCCGGCTCCCTACCTGTACCCCCTTTTTTGCACCAATTTTTTGCATCACCAAAAATAAACCCAACCGCAAGCGACACAAATATCCACCCGCTTTTGAGCGTTTCCACTCGTTCCTTTCCCCTGACTTTTTGCCTCTCTTTTTCTCTCTCTCCCTTTACACTCTCCCTTACCTTTAGTCGCTGATCTCAGCATGAAACTCTCCACGGTGCTGCTTACCCTGGGGGCGACCACCCTCGTCCACGGGTCGGCCATTGAGAACTACAACCAGGCGAAACACGGCTTTATCGCGGACTCTGAGGAGGACGCGTTGGCCCACGACCACGGCAACCGGTTCCCGATCCTCGATGTCCGCCAGAACAACAACAACCAGACCACCTTCGGGCCCTCGGGAACGACCTCAAACCCGGGGCCGTCCAGCTCCGCCCAGGTCACCATCCCGTCCACCAGCGCCCAAGTGACGCCCAGCGACACTGCTTCGGCGACCGGTGAGTCCTCGTCCCCCACTTCGAGCAAGAAGACCTCCAAGAAGACGTCCTCTAAGAAGACGCAGGAGCCTTCTTCGACCCCTAGCGCCACTGGGGTGTCCAGCTCTGCTCAGTCCACGTGGTCCTCGTCGGGCCCATCGAGCACGGGCGGTGCTTCTAGCAGCCCCGATGCGTCCAAATCGAGCGCCATCGCCAAGTCCAAGATCACCAGCGGGCCTTCGAGCAGTGCGGATGGAACCACTGTGGTGATCCTAACCGTTACCCGGGACGGGCACAAGTCCATGATCAGCTCGACGGTTAAGCCGGACGCGGCGGCGACGTCGGGCTCCAAGGCCGCTGCATCTGGTTCGCTTTCGACCGACACTTCCGACGACAATAGCGGCGGCGGACTCTCGCCGCAGAACAAGAAGATTGTCATTGGCGTGTGTGTAGGCGTTGGCGGTGCCCTGCTGCTGCTGGGGCTCGGCTTTGTTGCATGGCGAATCTGGTTCCGAAAGGGCGGTTCCAGCGGTTCTCCCTACGTTGGAGGGTCCCCCGCCAAGGACCATTCGTTTGACGATGGTGGAAACGTGTTCCGTCAGAACATTGACCAGTACCACAATAGCGGGAATGTCAACAACGCCGCCAACTTTTAAAATCCACCAAAAAAAAGCGACCAACTCTTTTCCCTCGTTAATACCAATTGCATACACACAACATTCTCTCTTTTTGTATTATTATTCGTTACTGGTAGTACGTACTGCTAATATCACCTACTCTGTGTAAGATGGAGGGTTGGCCCTCAATGTTGTTGTAGTTCTCACGGGGCAATTATTAACATTTGTAACCAACGTCTTGGCTATCTCTATGTAGTCAAGGGCTGCCGCAATAAAGCGAAGGCGCTCCATCGCCATAGAACCTTTGAATAGAGATACTCAACTGTGTCTTTGAATAGAGATACTAAAGGTGGTATTCACTCATTAGACAATTCGCAATGGGTACTAGGTGTTTGGTTCACATTATACCGTAGATAGTGATATGGAATATCAGATCAATGTCGTCTTTTACTCACTTGAGTCCATTAATGTATATAGTTTAGGCCGTTTGTTCCATTTTTACTCTACCATAGATCTATTATTCTGTGTTATTTACGATCTAAATATTATTATCGAGTTTACGGTGCCCTTTAAAGATAGAGTACTGGAAGACTGTGAACACTACTTAATAAAATAAAAATAATAAGGTGCACGAGCTACGATGGTCAATCACATGTACGAGTTTACCCAGACTTTAACCCATGATATTGTTGAGTATTATTCAGGGGCAGGTCCCAGGATTATGGGTGAATAATGTAGACTCTAATTGTCGCAAGGATTAATACAACACTTGGCTTATACAGTTCTGTAACAACGATCTACCTGCGCATCACTCATCAAAGTTGGGCAATAGTAAGTATGGTAAACATTGTATTGTTCTTATAGGATGAAAATGGCGTTATTCACCAACTCATTACCAGCCTCTTATTACCGTAACAAACGCGTGGTTACAGTGTAACAAAATCCAACATCTGTAACTGGGCCATGTCGGTGTGGGACCGATTTTCGCGGCAAGCACAAATCATCTCCCCAGTTTCAGCCAACATGGATCCGCGTAACATGGATCCGCGTGTCCAGGTCGAGGCGGACGAAACCCTGAGGCGCTTCGAATCCTCTGCTCAAGGCAAGGCTTTTGTGACTCCTGCTGAACGATGCCGAGCCTTGCAAGGATTCGCAACAGATCCCAGAGTACAGACCCTCTTTCGTTACGACGCCAATCTCGTAAAGGGGGACTGGGAAGGCTTTCTCGACGTATTCGACGATAATTATTGCTACAAGATTGTGGAAACACTAGAGTCAAAGCGGATTACCCTACCACAGTTCCTATACTACCTGGCTTCAGTCGAGGAAGCGCTTCTCCACGGTGAGAACCTCAAAGAGGCGATCCAGTGCCATATTAATGACTCCAAGCGGTACATTGACGAACTAGTAGACAAAAATGAGATCACTGAGATTGATGGCGTGTTGCTCATGCTGAAACCCATTAGGAACGATGCGATCCGGCTCTTTCTCACTACCGAACTCAAGTTTGGCAACCGCAGAAAGCTCTCACTCAACGCTTTCTGGGCAAGCGCATACAATGGCACATGGTATACCAGAAACATGCTGGGTGATGGGTGCAATGGTCCCGTGGTTGAAAAGCTAGTGGCTATTTACGCCATCGCTCCCGATAACCTTTCCTCCGACGAAGCCGCGGTCTGGTACCAGCTACAAAAGGCACTGCGGCGGGCGTACAATATGCACAATGACAGAAATTTCACTAATGTTGATGCGCTTACATTCTTGCGGCCGTACCTAAAGGATGCGTTTGTGGACGAGGCCATTGACCGGCTCGATCTTCCCGCTATTGTGGCATACTTCCTCTCTGACTACGATCGGCTCTACATACCCATTGCAATGGAAGAGCTTATACCCGATACAAATAGTTTCCTCCTGGAGCCGTCCGCAGCCAATTTAAAGCTTGTGTTTGAGCAATGGATGGGCAGTGTTATGGCATCTCTCTCCAAACAAGCCCCGCGCATGTCCAGGGAAGAAACTTTCCCGTTTGAAAAATACCTCGACAATCAGAGAGATTTGATCAACGGGATTAAACAATTCGATCCCGCAAAGGTTTCAGAGATGGATATGATCCGCTGGCTGGCTTTCTACGACGATGTCATTGCGAATCCCGAAAAGATGACCCTTGGCCGCCTTTCAGAATTTAACCGGGGGTTCTATGAGTTATCAATGGATCTCGTCAACGCTGGGATAATTACTCAGCGACATCAGTTCTCAGTGCTTCTCCACATGGTGCCGGATGTGATTTACAAAGCAGTTGGGCGAGACTGGTATGACAAGCAATCATCACCTGGCGAACAATGGCTCTCTCTTTGCAAATCAGTGGAGCTCTATTTCGAAGGCTACGTGCCATACTCGCTCATTCAGTCAAAGTTCAACATGTTCGTCTCGCAGTACAAGAAGACCCCACCTATCGGATCGTCCATGTTGAGCGACGTGAAGGTTAGACTCGCAGCAGCCTCCGAGACTAGCCCCTTGGACAGTTCAATGAAGTGCTATTTCTGTGGATCCCCTGACCACCGTGCCCGGGAATGCCAGGGACTCTTCTTCCTCACACGATCAATCCAAACAGGACCCCTCGATGACTTTGGCAACATTCACAAAATTTACGACGATATCGAAGAGCAAAAATATGGTCATGAGATGGTAGCGGGATCTAAAAAATTCCATGCTATGATCGCCAACGAGGTGCTCAAACAAAACCGAGTAAACGGTTGAACGACATTTTGGGGTGTGTACGAGACAGTTAGGGATCGGCGCTGCAAGTTCACGGTTCTCGGTGTCCGCCTGCAGATGAGTCTTACCCGCCGGCCTATACAACCTCAACATCAAAGATTTTCCTCCCCCACGGTCATCGCAGGTATGACCAATCCTGTCTCCCCTTTTCTCATCTCATAGCTTTCCCCTTATATTTCCTATTTTATTGGTTGAAAGTGATAGGAAGGCAACCATAGAAAGGCGAAAACGGAATGGGCACCGAATCGAAGGAGACCACACACAAGGTATTTGTGGAGGGCGAGACTGCTCCCGATGCCAATGTCGTTGATTGGGACGGTGTCGACGATAAGGAGAATGTGAGGAACATGTCGCTTTGGCGAAAATGGGTAATTTCGCTGCTTATGACCTTGGCAGCCTTTGAACTCACTATCGTCAACTCGGCCTGGAGTACCACTAATGACGCCATTATGGAGCACTTTGGCTGTGCTGAGGAGGTTGCTATACTGGGCTTGGCCGTGTTTGTGCTCGCCTTGGCCCTGGGTCCCCTGCTTATTGCCCCGGCGTCTGAGTTTTATGGTAGAAGACCTGTCTACTTTGTAGGGTTTTTGGGCTATATTGCATTCCAAGTCCCCACTGCGTTTGGCAAGAATATCGAGACGGTTATTATCGGGCGGTTTTTCACTGGCTTTTTTGGTAGCGTCTTCCTGTCTAATGTGCCGGGGACAATCTCTGATATCTTTGACAAACAGGAGCTAGGGCTTCCTATGAGCGTCTACAGCCTGGGTCCATTTGCTGGGCCGGGGATTGGTCCACTGGTGGGCGGATTCATTGTCAATGCATACGGGTTCCGATGGGTTTATATTATTTTGCTTATCATCTCGGGTGTTTTGGGGATAGTAGTAATGATTCTCGTCCCCGAGACGTATGCCCCCGTGCTCAAGTCACGTAAGGCAAAGCGGCTGCGCAAGGAAACGGGCAACCAGAACTTGTATGCCGAGTTTGATAAGTCGAAGGATGCATCTCTGCTGCGCTCAATTGCGACGAACTGCAAGCGACCAATTATGCTGCTGGTACAGGAACCGATGATGATGGTTCTGTGCTTCTACACTAGCTACCTCATGGCTATCATTTATCTATTCATGACCGCATTCCCAATGGTATTCAAGACGGTGTACGGGTTTGGAATCCAGTATGCCGGTCTGTCGTTTTTGGGTCTGACTATCGGCATGTGTATCTCAGTAGCTACGACACCACTGTGGGAGAGACTGCGGAATAAGGCGATTCAGAACAATGGTGGAGTGTCAGAGCCAGAGATGAGAACTCTGCAGATGACGGTAGGTGGGTTCGTTGTCCCCATTTCTCTGTTTATGTTTGCATGGACTATTTATCCGAGTGTCCACTGGATCGTACCTATCATTGCCAGTGGTATCTTTGGGCTGGCCACCAATTGGACCTTTGCTGGCCTCCTGTCCTACACGGTCGAGGCATACCGAGTTTATGCTGCCAGTGCAATGGGAGCCAATGTGTTTGTCCGATGCCTGGTGTCTACTGCGTTTCCTTTGTTTGGCCGCCAAATGATGAATGGAATGGGTTTCCACTGGGCTATGACCCTGGTTGCATTGATCACTTTGGTGATGGCCCCATCTGGCATTATCTTTAATAAATACGGCAGAACCCTACGAATGAAGAGCAAGTTTGCTCAATAATGACATATAGATTTGATATTTAATTCCTAATAGAACATGACAACTACACTAATTGTAAAAGAAGAATAGAGAATGTCTCCGATTAGTTATAGATGGACCGATTCCGCGCCCGCAGAAATTTGCCAAACTCCACCCACAAGAGCACTCATCGAGTTCCAAGGTATTAAATATGTTACCACGAGTACTTTCCAGATCAGTAATCCGACGAGGAGCCCAATCTGTTAGAATTGTGAGGCCAGTGCTGGCCCGAGCGGCGCTCGTTCCTCTCCGTGGCAATTTCAGGGCCCTCAGCACTAGCACAGTGCGACTCAACGAGAAGGCGGATGAGCCTAAATGGACCAACATTGGCCAGATCAAGCCACAAAAGCCACAGTACCAATTGTCGTTTACCTGTAAGAAATGCGACACGCGATCGTCACATACTATCTCCAAACAGGCGTACCACAACGGCACTGTTTTGATCGAATGTCCCGGGTGCAAGAACCGGCACCTTATTGCGGATCATTTAAAAATCTTCTCCGATAAGCGCATCACGTTGGAGGATATTCTGGCCACCAAGGGGGAATCGCTCACGAAAGGCACAATCAGTGCCGACCAGCTCGAGAACGGTGGTGATATGGAGTGGGAAGTGGTGCCAAAGGCCCTAGCGGAAAAGATGGAAAAGTCTGATAAAGACCCCAAAGAGTAGTAGATCCAATTTTATTTATAATGTATATAGTCATTTATTCATTCAGGTACGATCAGAACTAAGAGGTTAGTATATGAAATAAACAGCAATTGTCATTTCGGAGAAGCTTCAGTGTTGATTCCACTTTATGATCATTTGTTATATCACACGGCACTTCCTATATAATAAAACAATATGGATTCTTGTCATCATCTTCTCCTAGGGGGAAAAAACTTACTAAATGCGCAAAAAGTGATGAAAAAAAGAGAAGAAGCGAAGGGTGAAAAATTACGTTTTTATAGACCTGTCGCGCGCTCCAACGAACATTATCACCATCGATCAGTGCGCCAACCATGATTTACCATGGCACTATTAGAGCACGGTAGGCTCCCAGATGCTCATTCAGGGGCCATCCATGCAGTCAAGTACAATGCAAACGGGAATTACATTCTCTCTGGTGGACAGGACAGGGCGGTGAACTTGTGGAACTCGAGGACCAAAAAATTGGTCAGTTCATATCACCTACATAATAGAGAGGTCCTTGATATTTCAATTAGTTACGATGGTGAAAGAGTAAGTAGGCGGTTTGGTTGTTAGTTGTTTGCTAACGGCAATAGTTTGCTTCGGTGGGTGGAGACACTACTGCTTATCTGTGGGATGTCTCTTCAGGGAAGACAGTTTCGCGGTTTCCTGGTCATTCAGCGCGAATCAATACGGTCAGTTTCAGCGCCGATGCGGCGATTATGGCGACCGGTTCATTCGATACTACAGTAAATGTGTGGGACTGCAGATCGAGGTCTATCAAGCCGATTCAGACGTTTTCCGACGCCAAGGACAGTATATCAAGCGTGATAATATCGGCCGCTGAGCCTCAAATCATTTCGGGATCTGTTGATGGGAAACTGCGGTATTATGATGTGCGCAATGGCCAGTTAACTACAGATGTTGTCGGACAGCCTATTACGAATGTAGTAGAGTCAGCCAATGGGCAAAGTATACTAGTATCGACTCTGGACTCTACTATCCGTCTATTCAATCGAGCTGATGGATCAATGGTAAAAAAGTTTCAAGGCCACAGGAACACCCAGATGAAGCTGAACGGATTGGCGTTTTTCGACCAGGACAACCGAGTTGCTTCTGCCTCTGAAGACGGATGTATTTGTATCTGGGACATGAATCGGTCGTTTGAACGGATTAAAACTGCTTCCCAGGTATTTGGGGCCGAAGCGTTTGCCCTAGCGGCCAGCTCGAGAAACGAAATAGCGTCCTCTACAACCTCGGGAGATATACAGCTATGGAAATTATCATGACTCTACCCGACGGCTATCTACTGAATACTCGACTTGAGCAAAGCGTTAGGTTGATTTTCGCACCTATGTACAATGGAGCTCTACGAAGGCCGCATACAATTAGGAATCTAGATGCACGAGTTTACTGCGAGTTTATGCCCAGATGAATAAGGAACTGGCCCAGGTAGTACAAAATCCAAACACTGTATTCCATCCATGCTCTGTGCCGGGATTGGCTAGAGACCAAAAACTTGCCAGTCGCGAGGATACAATCAGACAGGGTAAAGAGAATAGCTCCATGGACAATGATATGATCAGCCATGGTCAGTGCTGCAAAGACCATGCACAAGATTGCAGTGGAATAAACGGTGACAGGGATTCGCAATTCCCGAGGAACTCGTGGTACAAGGATTCCTACCAATACAATCGCTAATAGCGCCATTACAGAAGCGGTTGGTACCCGCCATGGTTCAGCTCTATACATGGCCAACCCGATTCCGTTTTGGACAAACAAGACAATGTAGAAAATGTGAGCGGTCAAAAAGCTTACCAGGCCTTTCATAAACGATTCATCGCTATTCCAGGCGAGGAAGGCATCTCCCAGTGCACCAAATGCCTGAGCACCTACCAAAAGACTTGGAGCACCGGCGACTGCGCTTGAAACAGACAGGGCCCCGATCGATACGGTTTTAACTACCATGCGGAACTGCGTCGGCTGGGACTGCACGAACCAAAAGTATGCGATAGCCGAGCCCAATGAGAGGATAACCAACGGGTTTTGCTGGTCGGTAGCGTCATACGGAAACCCCATTATTGTAGTTACCATTGGTAATTGGTGGAACTTTTGAATCAATACGTTGACAGGTTGAATGGGAACGGTTTTACACTATTATATGCATGTGAATGTTCCCCGCAATTGAATACGCTTTACTAGCGGCTATAGCCCATATGTTCATTTCTCCTTACTCCAAGTGGATTACCCCTTACCGGCCTCCCAACGGGCGCCGAAACCTCCGTAACCAGCTGCTGTAACCAAGGTGAAGAGCGACGGTATGTCTACGAGAATCCTTAATAATGCCAACCACGGCGAGTAGTGACGATGACTACAAGAATCCCGATTTAATAATGTTGTATTTCAACATTATCAGCGTAGGAGATATTACAATGGAGATTGCCTGATCGAGCGGTTCTAAAGCCAAACCAAGACTCAGATCACTATAATACGAGCAAATACACATAAAGTTCCATAACTCCAATAATCCAAACTATTGACTACTGAATACGCTATGTTGAATATCGCAACGCGTGAATGTGGCTGAAAAGGGAGTTAATTAAAACGCGTCGCGTGGCGGGCGCGTTCCCAACATGTGCGCGTTTTTCAAATTTCATCTTCCAACCAGCTAACAGCCGAGATATTTATTATAAATCATGTCCAGTAAGTGAGAATCGCCGTTTGCAAGTTGTGGACTTACTAACAGTGGCAGACTTCGATAACCAAAGTGGAGGCTTCTTCTCACAGGGCCAGTCCAGCCAGAGACGGGAGACTGTCGCCAGCATTCGTCCCGTGACTATTAAGCAGATCAACGAGTCCAGCGAGCCCATGCCGGACTCTGACACTCATATTGACGGCGCTCCTCTGGGGAAGGCGTCCATTGTGGCCCAGGTGCGGTCGGTGGCGGCAAATTTGGGCAACTTTATGTACAGAGTCGAAGACGGTACCGGCTCGTTAGAGTTCAAGGTGTGGTTGGATAAGCATGGCAACAGGGGTGGCGACGATATGGACGTGGACTCTGGCGAGGAGGAGAGCGAGTTCAAGCCCAACGACTATGTTTCCGTTGTGGGCTCGGTGCGTGTCTTTAACGGTAAGAACAGCTTCAACGTGAACAAGATTAGAAAAGTGGAGGACTACAATGAGATCACTTGCCACCTTACCAAGGCCATTGCCGCTCATCTGCATTTCACCAAGGGCGCCCAGGGGAGTGGCGCGGCTAACGATACTGCTAATACCGGTGCCACGAGTGCCAATAATGGCGGTAGCGAGCTTTTCGTTGCTGGTGCGGCATTGAGCAACAACATTCAGCAGCAGATCTTTGGTGTGCTCAAGAATGGGCCTCAGGATACTGGTACTCATGTTGAGGAGATTGCGCGAAAGCTCAACATGAAGCTTCCAGACGTGATGAGGGAGGTTGAGGATATGGAGGGCAACGGTGCCTGCTACCAGGGCGAAGACAATCACTATCTTCCAGTGGAGTAATTTGCCTCTAATAAAAGATTATTATGGAGTAATTTGCCCCACCAAACTGATCCACGGGTCTTTGGACCAAACTTATTATCAACTCGTAACCTTGACAATAAGTCAGGACCAGACTGCTTTAATGGCACATAATTATTATAAGCAAACTTACAAAAAGTTCATATTATTATAAGCGTTAGTCAAAAAACGTTACGCGTTTCGGAATCGTTCAATCTCGCGGTAGAGGATATCCCGCGCAACGTCAGAGTCGACGGCTTCGCCTCCTTCTTTCGAAGAGCTGGCAGTGAACTTGTCCTGTTCCATCAACTGCTCTTTGTCATTACGGTGCTGGAGTCGTTGCTCGCACGCAATCTCCATAATGTTCTCCTCAACGGTATCTTCCATGACGAATGACCAGACAGTTGTAGGTCTAGTCTGGCCGATTCTATGGATTCGGGAAATAGCCTGTAGTTCAATGTCCGGATGAAGGACCGGCTCCACGAGGAATATATGGGTCGCGTTAACCAATGTCAACCCAGCACTAAAAACTAGTGTTAGCAGGGAAAAAAAATTGAAAGAAGATGATCAAAAAAACTTACGATTGTGATCTCGTGTGCAACAAATAGCATGCGACTGTGGGATCGTGTGTAAACTGAGCGGTCCCCTCTTTGCCCATGGTAAACTCAATCTTATGCCGTGATAATGCTTGGGCAATCTTGTCCAGCATGGACGACCACAGCGAAAAGATCACCACCTGCGTAGTTGGTTCTATATTCCGAAGCCAGGCTACCGTGGAGACAATATGGTCGATCTTGGATCCAAATCTCGTCTTGTCCGTGAACTGTACCACCGAGTTAATTTGCTCCAAAGTGGACTTGTGGATAGTCCTGTATACTCGGTTAACAGCCGACTTGATTGGTTCACGTTTCATAACCCCAATTCCACTGCTAAGCAATTCAACGTCCATTTCAGAACCCAGCTTGGATGGCTTAGGCTCCCCGGCAACAGGCTCCGACTCTTCGGGGTTAGTAGACTGTGCTGTGGTTTTCATCTTGTACCGATACAGGTCCTTGTGGCTGAGCTTGGTCCTACACATGGGACAACTGTGAGAGTGTTTGCTCCAGGCATTCATACAAGGAGCACAGAACTCGTGGCCACAGCTAGTCCATACACACCATTCGATCTCCAAGTCACAGATGGCACAAGTTTTCTTCTCGTTATCCTCAGAATTCATCCGGACTCTCAGGCCATCTAGATACGAGACTCGAGAGTCCACCTTGCGGATTTCTCGTTCCAAATTGGCATTGGCAAGTGTTAAATTTGCAATTTTTTGGCTTTCCCGGGCCTCATTCACCTCTTCTTTCGGCGCAGGGTCTTCAGTAACCTGGTCGCTTAACGCCTGAAGCTGCCTGTAGTACTCAAGCCTCGAATTATAACAGGCGTTGTATATCGATACATCTTTCTTCAGGTGGTCGATGAGCTTGGTCTGAGACGACACAATATCTTGAAGATGGTCAACACCAATATGTATCTCAGAATTATAACTCCCTTCTTGCGCCGCATATTGCTGGAGATTTAGTAATATTCCTCTCAATGACATTCCCTGACCGTGAAGAGGTCTCATTAACATGCGCTTTTGCTCTAATTGAGACTCGAGGGCGTCAGGGTCATCGAGTGTCCTTTGGCGCTTCCGCTTCTTTGTATCCTTTTCCTTTTGCGAGTTTTTATGACTGATGGAAAGGTCTGTACCGGTGACGGCAAATTGACGGTCGATAATAGCCTTTTGCAACGCCGTTAAATACTGGAACGCATACTCCTGGCTATCTAGCGAAGCTTCGTATTCTTCGCCTGTAGCCTCATTAGCCTGCTCGACCATACGCGTGGTCAAATTCTTCTTCACCTCAATAGCAAACTCAATAATCATTTCAAGCTGGTCGTTGAGTTTCTCTTCCAAAAGGTTGATCTGGGTGAATAGAACATGGGACTTTAATCGTGATCCAAATTTGACAATAGCCGATTTATCAAAGTCATCGGAGGAAATATACAGCTTTTCCAATCGACCTGTCTCGTGACTAGCCCGTTCAATAGAACTGGACAACAAAATTCGACGCAGATCCTCGGCCTTGGCATAATACTCCTCCTCTAACAACTTTTCACGTTCGATTAGCTCTTGGTCTTTCGGTTTGGCTTCAAGATCAGGATCTACTTCTTCGCCATCCTCGCCGGTCGCCTCTTCCCGCGCCCTAATTCGGTAATGCGCTGTAGCGACAAAAAAGTAGCAACGATGAAGCAGCTCAACCCATGTCCTAAAGCGAATGGAAACGACTGCGGCATTGTCTTTAACCGCCAAAAGTTTTTCAGCCGACTCCCAGTTGCTACGAATCACATGCTCCGTCTCTTTAGTAGTCTCTCCATACCATTTGAGGGCCTCGGCAGTATCTTTCAATTTCTCGTAGGACTGACCAATAGAAAGTTTGTTCGCCTGTAGCTTTCGATACGTCGTAAAATATTCGGATCGAATCTGCTCCAACATACCGTCTAAAATCTCTGCCGTGGTAGATGCATTTTGCATTTGCAACCCAGTTGACCTCTGTCCAATAGATGCATGGCCACAAATCTGCCTTAATCTTTGCAGCCAAGAACTCATCTCACTAATAGCAGTAGAGGTGAGCAATTGCTCGTACTTGAAATCTTCAGAAAAGGCGTCAAGGTTGCAACTTCGTACAAAGTTTTTGAACACATACTCATAACCATTCTCTTCAACAACGTTGAGTCGCAGAGGTACAAGGATATGGTGTTGCTCAGGTAACTTGATGTCGTCTTGGACCATGGATAGTGTGTGTCTAGTAGCAAGATTGCTCCAGAGCTTCCGGAATTCGTCAACATGGTCAGTCAGGCGATCCCAGATCCTTGGATGACTAGCGAAAGGTTCATACCTCAAAAACGCCATCAATGCTCTCAAATTCGTAAGACTGCCTTTGATAGGGGTGCCTGTAATACCCCATGCATGGGTTCTAGGGATGGTCCGAGCCACTGTAGCGCAATGACTCGCCCGATACCCTACCATTTGCACCTCGTCGAGGATTACCCTCCAAAAGTGCTGCTGAACCAATGGGGACCGCAGACCTTCAATATCACGTCGTTTCTCAGCAACATGTGACCGAACTCGCCGGACTTCGGGGTCATATTGCACGAATGGAAGCTCTGCAGTAATCACAAGGTACGTTGTAACTACAATATCGTATTCACTCAGCTCCTTGCCAGTGACATAGTCATCTTTGCCGCGTCCTAGGTACCGCCTCACAGTGAGATTTGGAGTGTGTGACTGGATCTCACCAATCCACTGGTCAGCAATAGTCTCCGGACACACAATGAGGGTAGTCTTCGACGCCGGAAGGTCCCTCTCCAACACTGCATCCCACATCATTGACCCAATCTGCTCTGTAGGGCGTTTATGCAATAGTACCACTGAAAGCGTTTCTATCGTCTTTCCGAGGCCCATTTCTTCAGCCAGTAGTAGCTTTGCACCTTTCTGGTACTCGTGGTTGAATTCGGTGATACATTGGCGATAAACTTCCTCTGTACAAACGGTCCCAAGAACAGTGTTTATCCAATAATTGTCTTTGAAATGGTTCCAGCCATATACTGGTTCTGATTCGTCGTCGCCAGAGATATCGAATAGCTTTCCTCCTTCAATGGTCTTACCCTCTTTACGCAGCAGCCACTTTAACGTCCCCATCTGGAACTTAAGCAACTCGCAACTCATGCCAGGGATAAATATCTTTTCGTGCACATCACCTCGACGGTCTCTAGAAACACATTCATAAAAATCCTGGACTTTGGCCTGGTCGAGCTCCTTCTCCAGTAGAATATCTAATCGCTTAAAGGTTGTCGTCTCTTGGGCAATGCTAACCGGCAAACTCAGCGTCGCGACTAGTGATACAGTGTACTTCAGCGTGCCCTTAAACTCCATGTTGCCATACGCGTCTCTGACATAGTCCATCTCCAACCGCGGGGGTGAATAATGGATGCTGTCTCGGGCCCTCAGTTTACTGAGATTTAAGGACTCGAGTTTTAGCAGGTCACTGCGGATCTGCTGGAACTTGATAGCATGTAGCTCAAACAATGTGGCGCACTCTATAACCAATGGACCCCTTGGTCTTTTCCGCTTCTTGGTGGTGATCTGAACTTTAAACCGCGTAGGATCATCGTCGTCAATTAAGAGCTCGGCAGTGACGTGAAGAATCTTCTGTCCTTGCTCTATTTCTAATTTTGGATAATCCTTCGAATCTAATGGATAGTAGAGCCCCAGATCGATGATATTACTCAGCACTGGTATCAGATCAACGTTACCGAGCTTTCCATTGGCAACTGGGGGTTTAGCAGGCTCCGCCACAAGTTTCCCCAGAAGTTCAACGTTACAGTAGGTAATATGGGGCCGATCGAGCTTGAAGAGAGTGTCCGAGTCCATATCGTTTGCCTGCTCCACCGGGTGGCCATTGGAGGACCTCTGATCGGCAAATAAGTACTCCAGAGCCAAACGGCTATCTCATGGGGCGCGCGCGCAGCTGAGCCGCACGATGAAATTTCCTAGCAGAGACAGCATAGCGTACGGTCTTTAGGCTCTTTTCCTTGATTTTTGGTATTATTAGGGGATTTATTGCGCATTGTGTCTATAAGATGCGTACTTTATTCCAGTAGTACCTTTGATGTTTAGTGTTGGCCGGTGTAGTAAAGGGGTAATAACAAACTTCGTATAGTTCAGTGGCAGTGTTAACGGCACCTAGCTACCTTAGAGAACACGAGCCAGATAAGGGCACACACACTCCTGCCCTCCAATCACTCTATTGTAGTTGTCATTCGTGCTTCATGCAATTGACCCTACATCCGGCGTTTCGTCTCGGCGTGGACCATACCCGGAATAACCGAGGCTACATGCATTTAACAAGTTCTTAAATACATACTATTAGCTCGGTTTGAACCGAAGTACAGTGTACGTAATATACGCCCTTGTACGATGCCCACTCCGTAGTGTAGCGGCCATCGTTTGACTCGTATAGGGTCCGGCATTCCGGAAGGTGGCTCGGGCCCGGCATTCCAGCGCGGGGGACTCCAGGGGGAATTTTTCACTTAAAACCCAGTGATCGCGACTACGTGTAAGCGAACGAACACACAGATGTCGTCTTCCGCTGAGAAAGAGAAGCAGCAGCTCAAAGCTGAGGCCTTGCGGGACCCGACCAAGATCACGGGCCCAATTGAGTACGAGTTTGGCGGTCCTATCGGCAATGTCGCCATGATGATTGGGTTCCCATGCCTCATGTGGTACATGTGGGCCTGCTACTACTACAACGATTGTCAGCTTCTGTTCCCAGAGGAGAATGAGGCGATTATTGATTTCGTTCAGCGAATCTATGGCTACTGCTACGAGAACGCGTACCCAACGTGGTTCGCGTGGAAGATTGAGTGGGGTTTCTTGCTGTTCCAGATGGTCAACTACGTGACCCTGCCAGGTATTTGGAGCAAGGGTCTTCCAGTCCCACACTTGGGTAACAAGTCGCTTGACTATTACTGCAATGCTGTGTGGTCCCTGTACGTTTCCACCGCGGTGGCCTTGGGGCTCCACTTTTCCGGTATTTTTGACCTTTCCAACCTCATTGATCATTTTGGTGAGATCATGAGTGTTTCCATTATTAGCGGTTTCGGCATTTCCTTCTGGGTTTATTTCACTGCTTTGTTCAACGGCACTGCGGTTCGAATGACCGGTTCTCACATCCACGATTTCTTCATGGGTGCTCCACTCTACCCACGAATTGGCCTCATTGATCTCAAGATGTTCTTCGAGGTGCGACTTCCATGGTTCACTTTGTATTTCCTTTCGCTTGCCGCTGTTCTTAAACAGTATAAGGAATACGGCTATGTGTCTAACCAGGTCCTGTTCGGTCTCTACGGCACTTGGCTCTACGCCAACGCTTGCGCCAAGGGTGAGGAGCTTATCATTCCGTCGTGGGATATGTTCCACGAGAAGTTTGGCTTCATGCTTATCTTCTGGAACATCTCTGGTGTGCCATTCACCTACTGCTACAACACTCTGTACATGGCTAGCCGAGATCCAGCGGTGTACCAGCACTCTGTTGCTTACAATGTCTTCTTGTGGATCTTGATCTCTGTCGCTTACTTCTTCTTCGACACTGGTAACAGTCAGAAGAACTCGTTCCGACAGCAGCTCCAGGGCACTCTCAAGATTCGAAAGGCGTTCCCACGGCTCCCATACCAGGTTGTCAAGAACCCAGACTACCTTAAGTGCAAGAATGGCAAGAGCCTGTTGACTGATGGCTGGTTCAAGTATGCCCGAAAGGCTCACTACACTGCTGACTTTACCCAGAACCTGTGTTGGGCTCTCAACACTGGATTCCTCGCCCCGCTTCCATACTTTTACCCATTCTTCTTCTTCTTCATGATTCTGCACCGAACCAAGCGTGACTTTGAGAAGTGCGCTGAGAAGTATGGTGACGACTGGGAGGAGTACAAGCGACGATGCCCATACATCTTCATTCCTTATGTATTCTAGATCAAGTGATCATAGATGCCATAGATACGATCACCGATTTTAACACTACTGCAAATGAATTAGAATATCAAGTGCAAATAAAATATTCACTAGATTACCTGGGACGGTACAATTATTTAATGTTAGTGGATTAATCCCGTCTCTGACGCTTTTTGGTTCGTTCCCATACACTGGCACCCTTCCTTCGCTTAGTAGCTGCCGCAAGGTCATCAGAACGGCTACTAGTGAAGCCCCAGTCTTCGCCAAAGAAGTTCTTTCCATAGGCATCTCGCTGTCGCTGCCGCGCAGCCTTTCGCTCTTGCTTCTGTGACGTGACCTGGATCCGCGTAAAGTTGTCCTCTTCGTATCGGCTGATCTCGGCCTGCTTTCGGTTGTCCCGTTCGGTACGCTCGCCACCTCGACCATGGTCCATAATCGTACTGCCGATAGAAGGCTCCGCGACAGGAGCCACAGAGGTCTGTCGCAGATACTCCTCCATAGTAGCGTTCTTTCGTCTTCGCGACGCCTTGGAGTCTCTGTCCTTGGATTCCAGGCTGACCGGAGCGATCTTTGGCACTTCGTACTTCTTTGGCTTCTCCGAGTCCTGATCTTCCTTCTTGGACGATCTCTTGATGCCAGTAGAAGAAGAGACCAATGCATTGGGGTTAGGCTTGTAGTTGAGGGTATCGTCATCAGAGTCGCTGGCCCCATCCTCGTCATTCTGAGCAGCCGTCTCCCCAGAAGCCTGCTGCTCTGCCTCCTGCTTAGCCTTGAAGTTGGCCCGCAGCACCTTCTCAATCTGATATGCAATTTTGGCTTCCAGGCCCTTAATACCCTTCTCCAGCACCACTCGCTGGGTAATAGAGCCCTGAACGGCCTTTTCCATCACATCCTTAGTCTCTTTCTGGGATCTAGCAATCTGGGATGCCGCGATCAATGCAACGTTCTGGATATACGACAGCATAGCGTGGTTCTTCAGCGATAGCAGCGAGATTCCCTCGGTCGAGCCTTCGAGAGCCTCCTTCGGGATAGTCTTCTGCTTATCCAGCCCATCGGATATACTGTCCACCGCACTGATTATGCTTTTCAGCTGTGAATCCATTTTTTCCTAGTGTTTCGATAAGAAATTCTAAACACACCGGTCAATTTTTTTTTCATTTTTCACATAGACGTGCGGCTGAAACACCGGCCATTGACTATCACAACCGCTTTGTAGCAAAACCAGGGGTATTGAAATTGGAACTCTCATTATTTACATTTCCAATGGGCTACGCGATAGAGTCTTCCTTGTCGCTAGTGATGTATTGTTATTACAATAGGGTAAAGTGATTACATCCGCACACCTTTCAATGATAGG
This sequence comes from Blastobotrys malaysiensis, assembly GCA_030558815.1. NCBI lineage: Eukaryota > Fungi > Ascomycota > Dipodascomycetes > Dipodascales > Trichomonascaceae > Blastobotrys > Blastobotrys malaysiensis. Next base: position 66,066 of record JAKTQL010002487.1, read on the forward strand.
TTGAGATACCTCCCATCGCTTCTACGCACTATGCTCTATTACATACAGATCCCCAAACGTAGTACATGTTTACCAACCAACTGCTCGTGGGACTGAAATCCCAGCGGCACAAGCTCTGGGACTGGCCTTCGAATAGTTTAAACCCTTAGTACCTGACGGACTCCTATAATTGGTTCCGAGTTCATGAGTACATTCGTGCTACTATAATTGGTTCCGAGTTCATGAGTACATTCGTGCTACGTAGTGGGGTTAAGCTAACGTTACAAGCGGTTATCATCCCACTGTAACAGTAAACCACTACTACCGGTATATCATCACATTACAATCCCGCTTTTTCATGTAGGAGGTTTCGGCGAAAGATAGTACAGAGATCGGCAACGTGTGGGGGGATGCGATTCTAAGGCACCATGTCCGAAGATAAGCACTCCGATATATGCATATCACGAACTATAAACCGAGTTCACGGGACTATAAGAGCAAACGAAAGTACCATAAAAAGTACATAGAGCAGGCGAGGAGTGATTAAACCGTTGAACTCTATAGTCCCTAGAGATACCCCTTAAATTTGCCCTTGAGACTGGCACACCACCAAATGAAGTTCTTAGCCCAGGTATTAACCATTATAGGGCTCTGGTTGGTTCGTTCCGTGGCGGCGACCGACAATGATGACCTGAGCGGGTTGTACGACCTTGTGAAGCGACGACTTCCCGCCCACGCCAATAGCATTGAGTTCAACCTCGACCATTCTCTGAACGAGGAGGCATTCGATGCGTATAGAGTCGAATCAAAGGGTTCGTGTATGATCGTCGTTACCGGCTCAACTAAGAGTGCGTTGGCGTACGGCCTCAATGCCTACCTTGAAGAGTATGCCCATGTCTCAATGTCTCTGGCCTATTCGTCGTTTGACAAGCTTCGAGAGCTGCCGACTCTGGAGGCACCAATTGAGGGCCAATGTGAAGTGCAATATCGATACCTCTTCAACACGGTGACGTTCGGGTATACTACTGCGTTCTACTCGTGGGAGGACTGGGAGAATATGCTCGACTGGGCGTCCCTCCACGGTATCAACCTGCCACTTTCGTGGATCGGATACGAGGCATTGCTGATGGAAACATTTGAAGAGTTTGGACTCAGCGAGGAGGAGATCATTCCATTTTACTCGGCGACGGCGTTCCAGCCATGGAACCGATTCGGCAACATCAAGGCGTCGTGGAACGGCACGGTGAGTAAAAGCACACTGCAAGATGCTTTGGATATGCAGCTCAAACTTGTACCGCGGATGGTAGAGTTGGGTATGACGCCAATTCTCCCTGCCTTTACCGGGTTTGTTCCTGATGCTCTGGCTAAGCACTATCCTAACGCCTCAATTGTTGTCAGCGAGAGCAGCTGGAACGGGTTTGAGAAGGAGTATGGATACATTTCGTTTTTGGACCCACTCGACTCGCTGTTCACTGATATCCAGAAGGATTTCATCGAGCGACAGAAGCAATACTACGGCAATGTGACGAAATATTACACTCTTGACCAGTACAATGAGAACTCTTCCCTCAAGGACGATGTCGATTACTTGCAAAACGTTTCCAAGGGTACAATTTCGTCTCTGAAGGCTGCGGACGAGAACGCCATTTGGGTTGCTCAGGGCTGGCTCTTCTATGCTGATAGTGGCTTTTGGACTTCGGAGAGAATCGAGGCATACCTTTCCGGCCCAGAATCTGGGGACATGCTCTTGCTTGATCTCTTCTCCGAATCTTCGCCACAGTATGAGAGAACCAAGCAATACGCTGGCCAGCCGTGGATCTGGTGCGAGTTGCACGACTATGGAGGAAACCAAGGTCTCGAGGGTAGTTTGGGCGTGTTGACCAAGAATTTTACCGAGGCGCGGACTACCCAGGACAAGCTTTCTGGGGTGGGTCTCTCGCCAGAAGGCTTTGAGGGCAATGATATTGTGTATGACCTTCCGCTCAAGCAAGCGTGGTCCAAGGAGCCAATTGTCATCGAGGACTACGTCAAGTCGTATATTACGAGTCGGTATGGCCCTTGCGACGTTCCAGAGGAGCTCGAAGGGTATTGGGAGCGACTTGTGAACCTTGTGTACATGAACGACAATCAGGGAAACGTTATTTCCGTTGCCAAGTCAATCTTTGAGCTTCCGCCGGCTATTTGGGGATTGACTAACCGATCTGGGCACCATTCTACCAGTATGTTCTACAACAGCACTGAACTTAAGGAGCTGTGGACCGAGATGGTGGACTTTGTGCTTGATAATGAGGAGCTATTGCAGCAGGAGAATGTTCATTACGACATGGTCGATATTACCCGACAAGTGCTGGCTAACAAGTTCCTTGACCAGTACAATGATTTTGTCGACGCTGTTAACGCTACAAACATGCCTGAGTGGGAGATTGTTCTCAAGGGTCGGTCATTGTTGACCACCCTTGACGTTCTCGACTGGGTACTTTCCACCGACGAGAACTTCCGACTCTCCACGTGGATCAATGCTGCGCGAGATCTTGCGAACGGTAATGAGACGATTGCCGACTTTATGGAGTTCCAGGCCCGAAACCAGATCACATTGTGGGGTCCCCTCGGTGAGATTGATGGGTACGCTTCGCGACAGTGGTCACAGCTTGTTTCCGGGTACTATCGTCCATTGTGGAACATGTTTGTTGATTTTATCAGCAAGGGCCTCCACAAGACGGAGAAGTTTGAGTCCTACTCGTGGGAGTTTAAGAAGCAATGGCAGCACGAGAAACTGCCAAAGGCTGCCAATTTGTTCCGTCTGCAGGATATTCTCCATATTCTTAGGCACAATATTTAGATTTCTTTATAGATACTATTTCAGAAAGTTCTGTTAGTTGTTACGCGGAGGGGTATATTCTCCTTTGCTGTAGAGTGCTGGTAGATCGAATTGAATCGATACTAAAAGACGGAACCCGGAATTATTGGTCTCAAAAACACTTTTATCTCCTACAGTTGACCCTTTGCCGCCCGAGGCGCCCGGGTAACCTATGTATCAAGGCGTCTTATCGCAGTTGGTGATAAAAAGTTACCCGGCAGTTGTTCGGTAATTTTTTGATGGGGTTAGGGTTAAACCCAACCTGGGTACCACCTGAAATTTTTTTTTATCAGTGCTTGATCTTTAGGCACGATAGATCAGGACCTCTAGAACATTTATTTATAAAAACTCTAGCAGTTTAGACTAACCTACACAATATGGTAAGTGAATCGAGCATGTGGAGGAGTGGCGCTAACCGTAATAGCCTCAAAACGAGTATATCGAGCAGCATATCAAGCAGCATGGTCGAAGACTCGACTATGAAGAGCGAAAGCGAAAGCGGGAGGCTCGAGAGGGCCACCGAATTGCTAAGGATGCCCAGAACCTGCGAGGCCACCGGGCTAAGATGTTCAACAAGAAGCGATACTCCGAGAAGGTAGAGATGAAGAAGAAGATTAGACAGCACGAGGAGTCCAAGGTCAAGGGCCCCAGCAAGCCACAGGAGGACACTGAGGCGCTGCCAACCTATCTTATGGACCGAAAGGACCCCAACACTGCCAAGGCTCTCTCTACATCTATTAAGCAGAAGCGTCTGGAGAAGGCTGAGAAGTACAGCGTGCCGCTTCCAAAGGTGCGAGGTATTTCCGAGGAGGAGATGTTCAAGGTTGTGCGAACGGGCAAGTCCAAGTCCAAGTCGTGGAAGCGAATGATCACCAAGCACACTTTTGTAGGTGAAGGGTTCACGCGACGACCCGTCAAGCTCGAGCGAATTATCCGACCCAGTGCATTGCGACAGAAGAAGGCCAACGTTACACACCCCGAGCTCGGTGTCACGGTTAGCTTGCCTATTCTTTCCGTCAAGAAGAACCCGCAGAGCCCCATGTACACCCAGCTCGGTGTGCTCACCAAGGGTACCGTGCTCGAGGTCAATGTATCCGAGCTTGGTCTCGTCACCGCCGGCGGTAAGGTTGTCTGGGGTAAATACGCCCAGGTCACTAACAACCCAGAGATCGACGGTACGGTCAACGCTGTCCTTCTCACTTAATGCATGGTATATCAGAATAATCTAACGGTAATGACTCTTAATACTCGACATGTGACTAGGGACCAGTCCCTAAACCCGTTGCTCAGGGGTTGCTAGTGCTATATAAAATTCAACGGGTGCTGGTAGCTTTTCATTTTATGATGTCACAGTTAATAGTTTGTTACAGCCGCACTGCCAAGATTAAGATTGAAACTGGTTTCGGTTTGGTTCAACCAGTATGGGCCTTTGGAGTGTTATTGACCTAGATTATTCAATGCCATTGTCCAAATTTCCGCCATTCAAATATGTTAGCTTCATGACGGAATCAAGCTTTAATACGTCATTGGTTCATGTGGCTAATATCGAAGCTGCACAATGCCGAGATCCGAATTCAAACTCTGCATTTTGACACCACGGTTAATAATAGACAACATTATATTCTGATAATGGAGTCAATTTATCGACGCAATGGAGGTAATAATATCTCGTCTAGTGAAATGAAATACATTTCCGACAGAGCTCTGGTGCGACTCATGAACAGCCTGGGCTACAAAGACTCCAGGATTAAGTTGTTGGTTGCCGAGGGGGTGTTTGCAACGGGATTTCTCATCCAAGGCTATACGAACTATCCCCAG